>CM038710.1:47932323-48097323 GCA_021613375.1 Megaleporinus macrocephalus | reverse complement strand
TGAGATATTAATATACTACACTTCTACATTATGTTTATTATTTTGAAATTGAAACTGGATATGTGTGATTAATGGTGTGTACTGTGCTCTACAAAATAAACTATAATAAGTTGACACTGCAAACGTTGTGCCATAGCCGACTGCAATTTTGACTTATTTCAATATCTCTGTTTAGCGACTGAACTGGAGTCTGTCCTTCAGAAAACAGGTCTGTTCAATTCACACATTCAGCAGCATCTTCTTCCAAACCTTTCCTTATTAACCTGTCCTTTTCAGCTCCACCTGGCCTCCCTCTGCCCTCCGTCACCACCGACTGACGCTTCGCTCTGTTCTGTAGCTATGTTTAATTTTACCGCTCCAGAAAAGACGACTCGTGGGCCCAACCAACTTAAACATTTAGGAAGGGGGGTTCCCTCAGATGGTAGGACCCACCTAATCTACTGCGATGTAGGGGCTGTGCTGTCAGATGGATAGAGAATGAATAGTTGAATGGAGAATGAATGCTAGAAGAAGATTAGACGAGAGACAGATAAGAGTTCAAATGATTTTTTCCATCCAACCGGCCCAAACTCGAGACTGACATGAGCCGGCCCATCAGGAATCCACCCGATTAGCCACTCCGGGGCTTCTAAAAGTCAGAGCTGGAGTAACAAAAACAGACATGCACAGTGTACAGTGTACATACGCCGCCAGGTGAGTCTGAACCTTTTCCACTCAGTGTGGCCAAAAACAAGAAAGGAAATATAACTGACACGCCAAACAACCAATCACAAGCCTGCTAATCATCATGATGTGTAGAAGGAGGCACAGCATAAACAGTTCCTCAGAAAAGTATCACCATGTCCATGTGGGCCCTGTATGGGTTTTATCTGGGCTATATGGGTTTTAGTTGGGTTATAACTTTGGATCCTAGTTGGGTTATAACTTTGGGCCTCAGTTGGGTTATAACTTTGGATCCTAGTTAGGTTATAACTTTGGGCCTCAGTTGAGTTATAACTTTGGGCTCCAGTTGGGTTATAACTTTGGGCGTCAGTTGAGTTATAACTTTGGGCTCCAGTTGGGTTATAACTTTGGGCCTCAGTTGGGTTATAACTTTGGGCTCCAGTTGAGTTATAACTTTGGGCCTCAGTTGGGTTATAACTTTGGATCCTAGTAAGGTTATACCTTTGGGCCTCAGTTGGGTTATAACTTTGGGCCTCAGTTGGGTTATAACTTTGGGCTCCAGTTGGGTTATAACTTTGGGCCTCAGTTGAGTTATAACTTTGGGCTCCAGTTGGGTTATACCTTTGGGCCTCAGTTGGGTTATAACTTTGGGCTCCAGTTGGGTTATAACTTTGGGCTCCAGTTGGGTTATAACTTTGGGCTCCAGTTGGGTTATAACTTTGGATCCTAGTAAGGTTATACCTTTGGGCCTCAGTTGGGTTATAACTTTGGGCCTCAGTTGAGTTATAACTTTGGGCCTCAGTTGGGTTATAACTTTGGGCTCCAGTTGGGTTATAACTTTGGGCCTCAGTTGAGTTATAACTTTGGGCTCCAGTTGGGTTATACCTTTGGGCCTCAGTTGGGTTATAACTTTGGGCTCCAGTTGAGTTATAATTTTGGGCTCCAGTTGGGTTATAACTTTGGGCTCCAGTTGGGTTATAACTTTGGGCTCCAGTTGGGTTATAACTTTGGGCTCCAGTTGAGTTATAACTTTGGGCCTCAGTTGGGTTATAATTTGGGCTCCAGTTGTTTTCCTCGTATTGGGGAAGGACTTGTGATTCCTCTAGTCTTGTTACCGTATTGGGGAGGCGGTTATGTGTTCAGGGTGTATTCCTGACTGACAGGAAATGTTGGAATGTTTTCAGTGACTGACGGCTTTGTGTGAGTCAGTAACTCCTCCCTGTGTGAGCAGATCCTCCTTCACTGCCAGCTTGGGGTGTTTGATCATAAGTGGTATTGGAGCATTTTCATGAATGCAGGTCCAAATGAATGAGCTCGGTATCAGCCTGGTACTCGATACCAGCATTCCTACTTACAAATCGAGTAACAAATACTGGAACCTATTCATCTGACCGAACTGAGACAGAACAGAAAGAGATAGAAAGAGAGAGAGAGCGCTCCAGTAAGAGAGAGAAACAAAAGCTTGTAATAAACAGGGGTTGCCTGTAATGCCGTGACAATCAACACCATAGCTAAGCGCTGAAGCTGCCCACCCTGCTGAGAATGGTTCACCAGCATCCCAGCATCAAAGCACAACCTTTACTGGTCAATGCTGGACAGAACCACATCCGCTCCACTTCCATTCCGGTCCGGAAAAGCATTAAAGGAGCTATTTTTATTAAAGTCTTCTTAATAAAGGACATATTTGTAAATATCTTATACTATTGTAATATCTTAACCCTAACCCTAAACCCGGCCGCTGCACTGGGGGTGGGATTTGCTTTTGCCCTCTGGCGCTCTGTAAGCTCCCATAATTAGCTGTAAACTGGGTTTAGCCGGGGCAGGGCCACCGGCTGCGCTCGCTTTCATTACTGCCTCATTATTATACACAGCTCAGCTCAAAGCACAGTAATCAAGCACATCTGAAATATTATCTTCAGCTAATGCAGACGGAATACATTTAGCTCAGCCGCACTGAATGAGTACACAGCACACGAGCAGCCCTATCCGGAAGACTGCATAAAAAACAAGGTGTCCAGAAGTTTGTAGACGCCAGTGTTTTAAAGGGGTCTTAGGAGGTAGTTTGTGCCTCCTTTGCTGCAGTAACAGCCTCTACTCTTCTGGAAGGACTATACAGTAGATGCCGGAACATTGTTGTGAGGATTTGATTGCGTTTAGGTACTGATGGTGGATGATCAGTTCTGGTTCACTCCAGCCCCTCCCAAAGGTACTGAATGGAGTGGCACAGGCGGTGGGTGGGAGCTGTCAATTTCAATACATAGGGTTTAATATGATGTTGGCCCAACCTTTGCAGCTGTAACAGCTTCAGCTCTTCTGGAAAGGCTCTCCACACGGTTTAGGAGAGTGTTTATGGGAAAGTTGGACCGTTCTTCCAGAAGACCATCTGTGAGGAAAGACTCTGATGGTGGACGAGAAGGTCTGGCTCACAGTCTCTGCTCTAATTCATCCCAAAGGTGTTCTTTCTGGTTGAGGTCAGGACTCTGTGCAGGCCAGTCAAGTTCTTCCACACCAAACTCGCTCCTCCATGTCTTTGTGGAGCTCCTCTGTGCACTGGTGGGCAGTCATGTTGGGACAGGGAGGGGCCGTCCCCAAACTGTCCCCACAAAGTTGGTAAGCATGAAATTGTCCTGAATCTATTGGTCTGCTGAAGCATTAAGAGTTTCTTTCTCTGTAACTGAGGGTCCAAGTCCACCTCCTGAAAAACAACCCCACACCATAATCCCCCCTCCACCAAACTTTACACTCGGCACAATGCAGTCAGACAAGAACCGTTCTCCTGGCAACCGCCAAACCCAGACTCGTCCATCGGATTGGTCACTCCAGAGAACAGGTCTTCACTGCTCTAGAGTCCAGTGGCGGTGTGCTTTACTCCACTGCATCCGACGCTCTGCATTGTTCTTGGTGATGTAAGGCTTGGATGCAGCTGCTCGGCCATGGAGACCCATTCCATGAAGCTCTCTACGCTCTGTTCTTGAGCTGATCTGAAGACCACATGAAGTTTGGAGGTCTGTAGTGATGGACTCTGTAGAAAGTTGGTGACCTCTGTGCTCTATGATCCTCAGCATCCGCTGACCCGCTCTGTCATTGTACGTGTTCTACCACTTGGTGGCGGAGTTTCTGTCGTTCCCAATCACTTCCACTTTGTTCTAACACCACTGACAGTCCACTGTGGAATATTTAGTAGTGAGGAAACTTCACCACTGGACTTGTTCCACAGGTGGCGTCCTATCACGGTACCACGCTGAAGCAGTCTGCAGGACTAGGTGCTGGTTTTATACACCTGTGGTCATGAACGTGATTGGAACACCTGAATTAAATTATCTGGATGGGTGAACACTGAATTCCCTGTTTTTCAAAGTGCTCTGCTCTGATTGGCTGCTCATAAAACTTTTGTACTATTTTTTTGTATAAAACATTGAACTATTGTAGGCGAATTGGACCAACAGAACCAAAATATTTATTATGCTAATATGTATCCTAATATGCTGGTGGTCCTCCACGTACCACCATAACAACTAGGATGAACTATGGACAGTCATGGACAGTCTGAAGATGCTCTGTGATCTGGGGTCTGAGGCACCAAGGCTTTAGCAGCAGATCCATTAAGTCCTGTAAGCTGCGAGGTGAAGCCTCTGGTGTGCAGCGAGGCGGGGCATACAATCCTTCTGAAAATCCACTATCTGGAAATGTCATCGCCATGAAGAGGTGCACCTGCTCCTCAATGACATCAGGTAGGTGGTATGTGTTAAACTGACTTCCACATGAACACCCAGAACCTTCTGGCAGAACACCGCCTGTAGCATCACTCCCCTGCACCAGCCTTCCTCCCAAAGCACATCGCAGTGCCATCACTTCACTGCACACATACCCGAGCGTCCACAGCGCGTGAAAGAAAACGGGACTCGTTGCCGTAGGACTGAAAGAGTAACTGTTTCTATAGCGTGACTGCAAATTCTCATTATAGCCTTGTTACGACTCCTGGTCTTAATAGCCAATGTTTATGTCTGTTGGCGGCCATGTTGTACGTGTGTGTGTTTTGTGTATGTTCCATTGTGTGCAGGTCCATGACTGACCACTAGAGGCCGCCTTGCCATATTGTCGCGTTTTGCCTTTATTATAATTCCCAAATCGCGGTTAGCATTAGCCACTTGCTAACAGGGATGGGCCGGCTCACCTCACCGCTACCGCGGGTTGCTCGTCCGTCGGCAGCTCTATGGTTCTCCCTGGTCGAGCGGCGTGGTGGGTGTAGAAATAACAGCAGGCAACAAGGTAGGCTTCTTTTTAACCTTTTAGTTATGAACTCAGGGGGTTGTTACACACTCAAGACCGCCTAGCTCCAGCACCCCAACTACCTACTGGTTTCGATGCTGGAGCCGTACGGTGAGTCTCTAACATAGCAACTAGCTAGTCTGGCTACAGGAGTGACTATCTATAAACAGGAGCTGAATTCCCATTGGCTACGCCAAAAACCCTCCCATTCCACCACTACAATATGAAAAACCATCAAGCGGCCATCTTTGGAGACGTTCAGGGTTCTTTCCTTTCACCTGACCCGGAGGAACTCAGACCAACCCAGACCAACCCAGACCAACCCAGACCAACCCACCAATGTCCACCACTTTCCACTTTGTACATCTAGTACCAGCTTTGATTCAGTAAAGTCTCTGTGGGACGTAGGGGACGGGTGCCCTTTTGTTTGTCTTCCCTTTTCCCTGTTTTATTGTAGGGAGTTAGGGGTAGTTAGGGGAGTTAGGGGGAGTTAGGGGTAGTTAGGGGTAGTTAGGGGTAGTTAGGGGAGTTAGGGGTAGTTAGGGGTAGTTAGGGGAGTTAGGGGAGTTAGGGGTAGTTAGGGGAGTTAGGGGGAGTTAGGGGTAGTTAGGGGAGTTAGGGGTAGTTAGGGGAGTTAGGGGTAGTTAGGGGTAGTTAGGGGAGTTAGGGGTAGTTAGGGGAGTTAGGGGTAGTTAGGGGGAGTTAGGCGTAGTTAGGGGAGTTAGGGGAGTTAGGGGTAGTCAGGGGAGTTAGGGGGAGTTAGGGGAGTTAGAGGTAGTTAGGGGTAGTTAGGGGAGTTAGAGGTAGTTAGGGGAGTTAGAGGTAGTTAGGGGTAGTTAGGGGAGTTAGGGGTAGTTAGGGGAGTTAGGGGAGTTAGGGGTAGTCAGGGGAGTTAGGGGTAGTTAGGGGTAGTTAGGGGTAGTTAGGGGTAGTTAGGGGTAGTTAGGGGTAGTTAGGGGAGTTAGGGGGGAGTATGGTTAGTTTTGTTCCTTTGGTTTTCAGATTTAGTTAGTTTTCTTTTCGTTAGTTGTTTTGTTTGTTATTTTGCCGTTCGCCCGTCCCTGTAGCCCGTCTGTTGAGCGCTGTTGAAGGACTGACCATCAGGACCTCCTTACCATCACCAGCCAGCTCTCCTGTCCATCTGTATCTACTGCTACACCCTCAGTTACATCACTGTACCATCCAGATGTACCAGCATTGAGATAGGATGGGACTGTTTCAGCTCACGCCCACTTTACATAAAGACTCAGTCAGAGACTGCCTTAGTCAGAGACTGCCTCAGTCAGAGACTGCCTTAGTCAGAGACTGCCTCAGTCAGAGACTGCCTCAGTCATAGACTGCCTTAGTCAGAGACTGCCTCTATCTGTGCAGCTTCTAAAGCTTTGCTATCCAGATTTCAAACAGAGACTCTTTTCTTTGGTGTTTAGTTTATTAAACTGTAAACACTGTTTGATCAGAGGAGGACGGGTCTCCACTTGTGAGTCTGGTTCCTCCCAAGGTTTCTTCCTCCAGTCTGAGGGAGGTGTTCTTTGGAGCTGCTTTGAGACAACATCTTTATAAAAAGTGCTATATAAATAAACTTGTCTTGACTTGAAGCCGCTGTCCTATCTTTTTACTCATTTGTTGAAAACAGACTTTCAGCTTTCTGGTTGTAAACAGTGTGTAATTTCTGTTACGGCGGCCTGACCCTAGACCAGGTCGTAACAGCCTGTATTACCAACACTGTTGTCTTGAGCTTTAGAAACATGGAGCCTGTGATCCACCGGTAAATAACTTATTGTGATAAACACCTCGGCCGCTGCACCAAGAGCCCATATTCAACAATTTCCCTGCATTTCTCCTATTTACTTATAACATTGTGTTGTTTTACGTACCACAACAGTTATAATTAACTTATTAACATCTCTCCAACCTTTCAACACAGCCTACACACTTACTGTGATAAATTGTATCGTCATGATAAACTAATGGGACAGAGCATAATCCTAATTTCAATTGCAGTTCAATTACTGGTAAGAAAATTAACAATTTGATATTTTCTACAAATCATTCAGCCATACGGACCAGATGACCTTCCTCAGTCACTCCAAGGTCCTGTCACCCCAAGGGACAGGGGTTAGCACAGACACTGAGCATGTATAACATTGGGTGTGTCTCAAATCTTACTGAGCTACTACATAGGCAGCATTTTACATCATAGTATGCGCTCCCGACATGTAGACTGTCCCAATTCTTACATACCTTAAACATACTGTCTACTGAGGAACCTTATTTTGTCTTAGCGGCTGAGGAAGCGTTCGATGCTTCTTAAAATCAGGTCTAAATAAGGTTCCTCAGTAGACAGTATGTTTAAGGTATGTAAGAATTGGGACAGTCTACATGTCAGGAGCGCATACTATGATGTAAAATGCTGCCTATGTAGGAGCTCAGTAGGATTTGAGACAGACATTAGCATTTATGCTAGCGGATTTTTAAGCCTCAGGCTATTGTTTTGGATGCCGGCCGGTAGCTTAGCAACCAGTTAAACCACCGGTGACGTGCTGCAGTGGGCGGGAACAAGCCGTGACGCAGTCTCTCTCTAACTAGAGCGTCTCAGTAATCTGTTTACACACTCACTACCTAGACAGCCTACTTACACACTCACTACCTAGACAGCCTACTTACACACTCACTACCTAGACAGCCTACTTACACACTCACTACCTAGACAGTCTACTTACACACTCACTACCTAGACAGCCTACTTACACACTCACTACCTAGACAGACTACTTACACATTCACTACCTAGACAGCCTACTTACACACTCACTACCTAGACAGCCTACTTACACACTCACTACCTAGACAGCCTACTTACACACTCACTACCTAGACAGACTACTTACACATTCACTACCTAGACAGCCTACTTACACACTCACTACCTAGACAGCCTACTTACACATTCACTACCTAGACAGCCTACTTACACACTCACTACCTAGACAGCCTACTTACACACTCACTACCTAGACAGCCTACTTACACACTCACTACCTAGACAGCCTACTTACACACTCACTACCTAGACAGCCTACTTACACATTCACTAGGGTTTGAGACAGACCCAGTGTCTATATCTGAGTTTGGCCTAATTGATTACTTCAGTCATGTGATTTCTATCACAGTGTATACAGCAATGACGGCTGCATGGAGCTTCTTTTGTACAGGGATAGGGAACAGTAGCTCATAGTAAGCTCTAGTCTTGCATGCTGACCCATTTTGCAGACCAAATTTTAGTCAGCTGGACCCTTGAATGTCCAAGATAAGAATAAAGACCCTGTTAAGTAAGACAGAGTTAGTAAATAGTCTATAGTCATCAAACCGCCAGGCATAATGCCCCTGATGGGAAACAGTCTTTCCGGTTGCAGCTTTATGAGTGAGTTATGTAAGGAAGCATGAAGGAGTAGCGCCAAGCGTTTCTCTCTAAACCCTGAGTCAAATTATAATTTGATGTAAGATCCCACGTCTTACTTCAAATTACCCCCTTAACAGCAACTAATGGCAGACACATTGCACAACCGTGCTGAAGTGTTGTGATCTTTGTCACGTCTGAAGTGCCAGCACAGACTGTGTGGGTGAAATAATGACAGCTCTAGTTATGCCGTTTCTGGCCTCCTGCCACGCTTCGAGAGATGCAGATTATTTTCTGACATGTTGGAGAATTTTTGTCCTCGACGCTCAAGTGTGAAAAGCGCTGGGGACAGATCGTGGGCTGCCGGAGAGTAAAGACACAGCGCCTCGCCCAAAAACGCTCAAGAGTGAAAGCCCGTAATGGAAAACACTTTCCAGCGTATAGGTACACAGGACATCAGATCTTTAAGGGAACCCCAGCTGGTCACACTTGTAATCCTTAATATGGTGTAATGACTCTAAATTATTAAGACACATTATAAAAATCACTAAAAGTATCAGATTTTTTAACAAAGTAACTATTTTATTCTAAATATTCTGAAGCGCAATGTCTGCTGGGTAGATGGTGTCAGATGGTTTCAGGTGTAAACTGGACTGTGGTGTGAAGGAGTGAGTGTTAGTTACTAACCTAGCTTAAAGAAAACCATGTACATTGTGTTGTTGATGCTGTTTCAGTGAAAGGCAGTGTGAAGACTGATATTAGTCTCAACAGCTTCACAAACATAAACAAGGAGAATAGTTAGTGAAGCAGCGTGTGGACCAACACAGCTACCCAAAGACCCCCGCTCTGCTCTCCTCACTTCAGTCTGGATGAGTTGGAGTGGTTCAGTAGACCACCACTGGTGAGAGACTTGACGGAGGCTGTTGGTTTTAAGTTTAGACTAAAACACAATGCAGTGCCACAGTTTCCCCACACAGGAAGTCCAGAAGCTCCAGATTATGGAGAACCGCGAGAAGAACCATGAACGTGAACATGCGCTGGATTCTTTTCTGAGAACGTTTAGCGTTAGCGTCAGCTGCTTCTCCTCGTTTGTGGATCCTGAAGGTGAAAGTACAGTCTTAGTAGTGAACTTGGAGGAGTACACAGCATCAGTCACTGGCTACATCAGCAAGTGTATTGATGATGTCACTGTCTCCAAGACCATCACCATACGCCCAAACCAGAAGCCGTGGATGACTCCTGAGGTGCGTGCGCTACTGAGGACCCGCGACTCGGCCTTCAGAGTGGGTGACAAGGCGGCCCTAAGGAAAGCAAGAGCCAAATTGTCACGAGCCATCCGAGAGGCAAAGCGCGCTCACGCCCCGAGAATCAACAACCACTTCAAGGACACGGGTGACACGCGGCGCATGTGGCAGGGCATCCAGGAAATCACACACTACAGGACAATGCCACCGTCCTGTGACAGTGATGCCTTCCTCCCCGATGCCCTAAACGACTTTTATGCACGGTTTGAGGCTCAGAACAACACGTTGGTGAACAAGATCACACCCAAGCCAGACGAGCAGGCGCTGTGCCTGACTGCAGTGGACGTGAGGAAAACTGCGCAGAGTCAACCCACAGAAAGCTGCAGGACCAGACAACATCCCTGGCAGAGTGCTCAGAGAGTGTGCAGACCAGCTGACAGATGTTCTCACGGACATCTTCAACGTCTCCCTGCGCAGCTCCACTGTCCCAACGTGCCTCAAGACCACCACCATCATCCCCGTGCCGAAGAAGTCCACGGTGTCCTGCCTCAATGACTACCGCCCCGTAGCTCTCACGCCCATCATCATGAAGTGCTTTTAGAGGCTAGTCATGAGGAACATCAAGACCCAACTGCCCTCTTCATTGGACCTCCTGCAATTTGCATATCGTCCCAACCGCTCCACGGACGATGCCATCACCACCACCCTTCACCTCTCCCTTACCCACCTGGAGAAGAAGGACACCTACGTCAGAATGCTGTTCATAGACTTCAGTTCAGCATTCAACACCATCATCCCACAGAATCTCACCAGGAAGTTAAGCCTGCTGGGCCTCAACACCCCCCTGTGCAACTGGATCCTGGACTTCCTGACAGGGAGGCCCCAGTTAGTCCGGTTCGGGAACAGCAGCTCCAGCACCATCACCATGAACACTGGGGCACCCCAGGGCAGTGTACTGAGTCCTCTGTTCACCCTGCTGACTCATGACTGTGTTGCGAAACACACTTCTAACAGCATCATAAAGTTCGCCAATGATACAACTGTGCTGGGTCTCATCAGCAAAGGCGACGAGTCAGCATACAGGGAGGAGCTACAGCAGCTGACAGACTGGTGTACAGTCAACAACCTTCACTGGAATGTAGAGAAGACCAAGGAAATGGTTGTTGACTTCAGGAAATCAAGACCGGACCACTCTCCGCTTAACATCAACGGCTCCTCTGTGGAGATCGTTAAGAGCACCAAGTTCCTTGGTGTCCACCAAGCGGAGAACCTCACCTGGTCCCTGAACACCAGCTCTACAGCCAAGAAAGTCCAGCAGCGTCTCTACTTCCTCCGGAAGCTGAGAAAGGCCCGTCTCCCTCCACCCATCCTCACCCTCTTCTATAGGGGAACCATAGAGAGCATCCTAAGCAGCTGCATCACTGCCTGGTTTGGGACCTGCACAGCCTCTGACCGCAAGTCCCTCCAACGCATTGTGAGGACAGCTGAGAGGATCATCGGAGTCTCTCTCCCCTCCGTCTTGGACATTTACTCCACCCGCTGCATCCGCAAAGCAACCAGCATTGTGGATGATCCCACCCACCCTTCACACAGACTGTTCTCCCTCCTACCATCAGGAAGAAGGTACCGCAGCGTCCGGTCCAACACGACCAACAGCTTCTTCCCCCAAGACTTCTCAACACAACTCAACATCTGAACTGATATCTTTCTGGTACATGTACACTCTCTCTCTCTCTCTCTCTCTCTCTCTCTACTCTCTCTCTCTCTCTCTCTCTCTACTCTCTCTCTCTCTCTCTCTCTCTCTCTCTACTCTCTCTCTCTCCCTCTCTCTCTCTCTCTCTCTGTTTCTCTCTCTCTCTCTCTCTCTCTCTCTCTCTCTCTCTCGTCTCTCTCTCCCTCTCTCTCTCTCTCTCTCTCTCTCTCTTCCTCTCTCTCTCTCTCTCTCTCTCTCTCTCTCTGTTTCTCTCTCTCTCCCTCTCTCTCTCTCTCTCTCTCTCTCTTCCTCTCTCTCTCTCTCTCTCTCTCTCTCTCTCTCTCTCTCTCTCTCTCTCTCTCCAACCATTTACCCCAGATAAAAAGGGAAGCATTTTTGCACAAAGCATTGCACTAATAACTCTACTACCTCACTGCACTCTATTTATTACACACTGCACAATTTACACACTACCAGCAATTATTATTTATTATTCTCTGTCTGTACTGTGTTGTGTTGTCTGTACTGTGTTGTGTTCTGTCTGTACTGTGTTGTGTTGTGTCTGTACTGTGTTGTGTTGTGTCTGTACTGTGTTGTGTTGTGTCTGTACTGTGTTGTGTTCTGTCTGTACTGTGTTGTGTTGTGTCTGTACTGTGTTGTGTTGTCTGTACTGTGTTGTGTTGTCTGTACTGTGTTGTGTTCTGTCTGTACTGTGTTGTGTCTGTACTGTGTTGTGTTGTCTGTACTGTGTTGTCTGTACTGTGTTGTGTTGTGTCTGTACTGTGTTGTGTCTGTACTGTGTTGTGTTGTGTCTGTACTGTGTTGTGTTCTGTCTGTACTGTGTTGTGTTGTCTGTACTGTGTTGTGTCTGTACTGTGTTGTGTTCTGTCTGTACTGTGTTGTGTTCTGTCTGTACTGTGTTGTGTTGTCTGTACTGTGTTTTGTTGTCTGTACTGTTTTGTGTTCTGTCTGTACTGTGTTGTGTTGTCTGTACTGTGTTGTGTTGTCTGTACTGTGTTGTGTTGTGTCTGTACTGTGTTGTGTCTGTACTGTGTTGTGTTCTGTCTGTACTGTGTTGTGTTGTGTCTGTACTGTGTTGTGTCTGTACTGTGTTGTGTTCTGTCTGTACTGTGTTGTGTTGTGTCTGTACTGTGTTGTGTTGTCTGTACTGTGTTGTGTTCTGTCTGTACTGTGTTGTGTGGTGTCTGTACTGTGTTGTGTTGTCTGTACTGTGTTGTGTTGTCTGTACTGTGTTGTGTTCTGTCTGTACTGTGTTGTGTTGTGTTCTGTCTGTACTGTGTTGTGTTCTGTCTGTACTGTGTTGTGTTCTGTCTGTACTGTGTTGTGTTCTGTCTGTACTGTGTTGTGTTGTCTGTACTGTGTTGTCTGTACTGTGTTGTGTTCTGTCTGTACTGTGTTGTGTTGTGTCTGTACTGTGTTGTGTGGTGCCTGTACTGTGTTGTGTTGTGTCTGTACTGTGTTGTGTTGTGTCTGTACTGTGTTGTGTTCTGTCTGTACTGTGTTGTGTTCTGTCTGTACTGTGTTGTGTTCTGTCTGTACTGTGTTGTGTCTGTACTGTGTTGTGTTGTGTCTGTACTGTGTTGTGTTCTGTCTGTACTGTGTTGTGTTGTCTGTACTGTGTTGTGTCTGTACTGTGTTGTGTTCTGTCTGTACTGTGTTGTGTTCTGTCTGTACTGTGTTGTGTTGTCTGTACTGTGTTGTGTTGTCTGTACTGTGTTGTGTTCTGTCTGTACTGTGTTGTGTTCTGTCTGTACTGTGTTGTGTTGTCTGTACTGTGTTGTGTTGTCTGTACTGTGTTGTGTTCTGTCTGTACTGTGTTGTGTTGTCTGTACTGTGTTGTGTTGTCTGTACTGTGTTGTGTTGTGTCTGTACTGTGTTGTGTCTGTACTGTGTTGTGTTCTGTCTGTACTGTGTTGTGTTGTGTCTGTACTGTGTTGTGTCTGTACTGGTTGTGTTGTCTGTACTGTGTTGTGTTGTCTGTACTGTGTTGTGTTCTGTCTGTACTGTGTTGTGTTCTGTCTGTACTGTGTTGTGTTGTCTGTAATGTGTTGTGTAGTCTGTACTGTGTTGAGTTGTCTGTACTGTGTTGTGTTGTGCCTGTACTGTGTTGTGTTGTGTCTGTACTGTGTTGTGTCTGTCTGTACTGTGTTGTGTTCTGTCTGTACTGTGTTGTGTTCTGTCTGTACTGTGTTGAGTTTCTGTCTGTACTGTGTTGTGTCTGTCTGTACTGTGTTGTGTTGTCTGTACTGTGTTGTGTTGTCTGTACTGTGTTGTGTTCTGTCTGTACTGTGTTGTGTTTGTCTGTACTGTGTTGTGTTTGTCTGTACCTGTGTTGTGTCTGTCTGTACTGTGTTGTGTTGTCTGCACTCTGTCGTGTTGTGTGTTCTGTCTGTACTCTGTTGTGTTTGTCTGTTACTGTGTTTGTGTTTCGTCTGTACTGGTTGTGTTTGTCTGTACTGTGTTGTGTTCTGTCTGTACTGTGTTGTGTTGTCTGTACTGTGTTGTGTTCTGTCTGTACTGTGTTGTGTGTCTGTACTGTGTTGTGTTGTCTGTACTGTGTTCTGTTCTGTCTGTACTGTGTTGTGTTCTGTCTGTGTTGTGTTCTGTCTGTACTGTGTTGTGTTGTCTGTACTGTGTTGTGTTCTGTCTGTACTGTGTTGTGTTGTGTCTGTACTGTGTTGTGTTGTGTTCTGTCTGTACTGTGTTGTGTTCTGTCTGTACTGTGTTGTGTTCTGTCTGTACTGTGTTGTGTTGTCTGTACTGTGTTGTGTTCTGTCTGTACTGTGTTGTGTTGTGTCTGTACTGTGTTGTGTTGTGTTCTGTCTGTACTGTGTTGTGTTGTGTCTGTACTGTGTTGTGTTCTGTCTGTACTGTGTTTGTGTTGTCTGTACTGTGTTGTGTTCTGTCTGTACTGTGTTGTGTTCTGTCTGTACTGTGTTGTGTTGTGTCTGTACTGTGTTGTGTTCTGTCTGTACTGTGTTGTGTTGTCTGTACTGTGTTGTGTTCTGTCTGTACTGTGTTGTGTTCTGTCTGTACTGTGTTGTGTTCTGTCTGTACTGTGTTGTGTTCTGTCTGTACTGTGTTGTGTCTGTACTGTGTTGTGTTCTATCTGTACTGTGTTGTGTTGTCTGTACTGTGTTGTGTTCTGTCTGTACTGTGTTGTGTTGTGTCTGTACTGTGTTGTGTTGTGTTCTGTCTGTACTGTGTTGTGTTGTGTTCTGTCTGCACTGTGTTGTGTTGTCTGTACTGTGTTGTGTTGTCTGTACTGTGTTGTGTTGTGTCTGTACTGTGTTGTGTTGTGTTCTGTCTGTACTGTGTTGTGTTGTCTGTACTGTGTTGTGTTCTGTCTGTACTGTGTTGTGTTCTGTCTGTACTGTGTTGTGTCTGTACTGTGTTGTGTTCTGTCTGTACTGTGTTGTGTTGTCTGTACTGTGTTGTGTTCTGTCTGTACTGTGTTGTGTTCTGTCTGTACTGTGTTGTGTTCTGTCTGTACTGTGTTGTGTTGTCTGTACTGTGTTGTGTTGTCTGTACTGTGTTGTGTTGTGTCTGTACTGTGTTGTGTTGTGTTCTGTCTGTACTGTGTTGTGTTGTCTGTACTGTGTTGTGTTCTGTCTGTACTGTGTTGTGTTCTGTCTGTACTGTGTTGTGTTGTCTGTACTGTGTTGTGTTCTGTCTGTACTGTGTTGTGTTCTGTCTGTACTGTGTTGTGTTCTGTCTGTACTGTGTTGTGTCTGTACTGTGTTGTGTTCTGTCTGTACTGTGTTGTGTTCTGTCTGTACTGTGTTGTGTTGTGTCTGTACTGTGTTGTGTTCTGTCTGTACTGTGTTGTGTTCTGTCTGTACTGTGTTGTGTTCTGTCTGTACTGTGTTGTGTTGTCTGTACTGTGTTGTGTTCTGTCTGTACTGTGTTGTGTTCTGTCTGTACTGTGTTGTGTTGTCTGTACTGTGTTGTGTTCTGTCTGTACTGTGTTGTGTTCTGTCTGTACTGTGTTGTGTTGTCTGTACTGTGTTGTGTTCTGTCTGTACTGTGTTGTGTTGTCTGTACTGTGTTGTGTTCTGTCTGTACTGTGTTGTGTTGTCTGTACTGTGTTGTGTTCTGTCTGTACTGTGTTGTGTTCTGTCTGTACTGTGTTGTGTTCTGTCTGTACTGTGTTGTGTTGTCTGTACTGTGTTGTGTTCTGTCTGTACTGTGTTGTGTTGTCTGTACTGTGTTGTGTGGTGTCTGTACTGTGTTGTGTTGTCTGTACTGTGTTGTGTTGTCTGTACTGTGTTGTGTTCTGTCTGTACTGTGTTGTGTTGTCTGTACTGTGTTGTGTTGCCTGTACTGTGTTGTGTTCTGTCTGTACTGTGTTGTGTTGTCTGTACTGTGTTGTGTGGTGTCTGTACTGTGTTGTGTTGTCTGTACTGTGTTGTGTTGTCTGTACTGTGTTGTGTTGTCTGTACTGTGTTGTGTTCTGTCTGTACTGTGTTGTGTTGTCTGTACTGTGTTGTGTCTGTACTGTGTTGTGTTCAGTCTGTACTGTGTTGTGTCTGTACTGTGTTGTGTTGTGTCTGTACTGTGTTGTGTTGTGTCTGTACTGTGTTGTGTTCTGTCTGTACTGTGTTGTGTTCTGTCTGTACTGTGTTGTGTTCTGTCTGTACTGTGTTGTGTTGTCTGTACTGTGTTGTGTTGTCTGTACTGTGTTGTGTTCTGTCTGTACTGTGTTGTGTTCTGTCTGTACTGTGTTGTGTTCTGTCTGTACTGTGTTGTGTTGTCTGTACTGTGTTGTGTTCTGTCTGTACTGTGTTGTGTGTCTGTACTGTGTTGTGTTGTCTGTACTGTGTTGTGTTCTGTCTGTACTGTGTTGTGTTCTGTCTGTACTGTGTTGTGTTGTCTGTACTGTGTTGTGTTCTGTCTGTACTGTGTTGTGTTGTGTCTGTACTGTGTTGTGTTGTGTTCTGTCTGTACTGTGTTGTGTTGTGTCTGTACTGTGTTGTGTTCTGTCTGTACTGTGTTGTGTTGTCTGTACTGTGTTGTGTTCTGTCTGTACTGTGTTGTGTTCTGTCTGTACTGTGTTGTGTTGTGTCTGTACTGTGTTGTGTTCTGTCTGTACTGTGTTGTGTTGTCTGTACTGTGTTGTGTTCTGTCTGTACTGTGTTGTGTTCTGTCTGTACTGTGTTGTGTTCTGTCTGTACTGTGTTGTGTTCTGTCTGTACTGTGTTGTGTCTGTACTGTGTTGTGTTCTATCTGTACTGTGTTGTGTTGTCTGTACTGTGTTGTGTTCTGTCTGTACTGTGTTGTGTTGTGTCTGTACTGTGTTGTGTTGTGTTCTGTCTGTACTGTGTTGTGTTGTGTTCTGTCTGCACTGTGTTGTGTTGTCTGTACTGTGTTGTGTTGTCTGTACTGTGTTGTGTTGTGTCTGTACTGTGTTGTGTTGTGTTCTGTCTGTACTGTGTTGTGTTGTCTGTACTGTGTTGTGTTCTGTCTGTACTGTGTTGTGTTCTGTCTGTACTGTGTTGTGTCTGTACTGTGTTGTGTTCTGTCTGTACTGTGTTGTGTTGTCTGTACTGTGTTGTGTTCTGTCTGTACTGTGTTGTGTTCTGTCTGTACTGTGTTGTGTTCTGTCTGTACTGTGTTGTGTTGTCTGTACTGTGTTGTGTTGTCTGTACTGTGTTGTGTTGTGTCTGTACTGTTTTGTGTTCTGTCTGTACTGTGTTGTGTTGTCTGTACTGTGTTGTGTTCTGTCTGTACTGTGTTGTGTTCTGTCTGTACTGTGTTGTGTTGTCTGTACTGTGTTGTGTTCTGTCTGTACTGTGTTGTGTTCTGTCTGTACTGTGTTGTGTTCTGTCTGTACTGTGTTGTGTCTGTACTGTGTTGTGTTCTGTCTGTACTGTGTTGTGTTCTGTCTGTACTGTGTTGTGTTGTGTCTGTACTGTGTTGTGTTCTGTCTGTACTGTGTTGTGTTCTGTCTGTACTGTGTTGTGTTCTGTCTGTACTGTGTTGTGTTGTCTGTACTGTGTTGTGTTCTGTCTGTACTGTGTTGTGTTCTGTCTGTACTGTGTTGTGTTGTCTGTACTGTGTTGTGTTCTGTCTGTACTGTGTTGTGTTCTGTCTGTACTGTGTTGTGTTGTCTGTACTGTGTTGTGTTCTGTCTGTACTGTGTTGTGTTGTCTGTACTGTGTTGTGTTCTGTCTGTACTGTGTTGTGTTGTCTGTACTGTGTTGTGTTCTGTCTGTACTGTGTTGTGTTCTGTCTGTACTGTGTTGTGTTCTGTCTGTACTGTGTTGTGTTGTCTGTACTGTGTTGTGTTCTGTCTGTACTGTGTTGTGTTTGTACTGTGTTGTGTGGTGTCTGTACTGTGTTGTGTTGTCTGTACTGTGTTGTGTTGTCTGTACTGTGTTGTGTTCTGTCTGTACTGTGTTGTGTTGTCTGTACTGTGTTGTGTTGCCTGTACTGTGTTGTGTTCTGTCTGTACTGTGTTGTGTTGTCTGTACTGTGTTGTGTGGTGTCTGTACTGTGTTGTGTTGTCTGTACTGTGTTGTGTTGTCTGTACTGTGTTGTGTTGTCTGTACTGTGTTGTGTTCTGTCTGTACTGTGTTGTGTTGTCTGTACTGTGTTGTGTTGCCTGTACTGTGTTGTGTTCTGTCTGTACTGTGTTGTGTTGTCTGTACTGTGTTGTGTGTTGTCTGTACTGTGTTGTGTTGTCTGTACTGTGTTGTGTTGTCTGTACTGTGTTGTGTTGTCTGTACTGTGTTGTGTTCTGTCTGTACTGTGTTGTGTTGTCTGTACTGTGTTGTGTTGTCTGTACTGTGTTGTGTTCTGTCTGTACTGTGTTGTGTTCTGTCTGTACTGTGTTGTGTTGTCTGTACTGTGTTGTGTTCTGTCTGTACTGTGTTGTGTTCTGTCTGTACTGTGTTGTGTTGTCTGTACTGTGTTGTGTTCTGTCTGTACTGTGTTGTGTTGTCTGTACTGTGTTGTGTTCTGTCTGTACTGTGTTGTGTTGTCTGTACTGTGTTGTGTTCTGTCTGTACTGTGTTGTGTTCTGTCTGTACTGTGTTGTGTTCTGTCTGTACTGTGTTGTGTTGTCTGTACTGTGTTGTGTTCTGTCTGTACTGTGTTGTGTTGTCTGTACTGTGTTTGTGTTGTCTGTACTGTGTTGTTTGTCTGTACTGTGTTGTGTTTTGTCTGTACTGTGTTGTGTTCTGTCTGTACTGTGTTGTGTTGTCTGTACTGTGTTGTGTTGCCTGTACTGTGTTGTGTTCTGTCTGTACTGTGTTGTGTTGTCTGTACTGTGTTGTGTGGTGTCTGTACTGTGTTGTGTTGTCTGTACTGTGTTGTGTTGTCTGTACTGTGTTGTGTTGTCTGTACTGTGTTGTGTTCTGTCTGTACTGTGTTGTGTTGTCTGTACTGTGTTGTGTTTTCTGTACTGTGTTGTGTTCTGTCTGTACTGTGTTGTGTTGTCTGTACTGTGTTGTGTGTTGTCTGTACTGTGTTGTGTTGTCTGTACTGTGTTGTGTTGTCTGTACTGTGTTGTGTTGTCTGTACTGTGTTGTGTTCTGTCTGTACTGTGTTGTGTTGTCTGTACTGTGTTGTGTTGTCTGTACTGTGTTGTGTTCTGTCTGTACTGTGTTGTGTTCTGTCTGTACTGTGTTGTGTTGTCTGTACTGTGTTGTGTTGTCTGTACTGTGTTGTGTTCTGTCTGTACTGTGTTGTGTTCTGTCTGTACTGTGTTGTGTTGTCTGTACTGTGTTGTGTTCTGTCTGTACTGTGTTGTGTTGTCTGTACTGTGTTGTGTTGTGTTGTCTGTCCGCACTTGTTTGTTCGTGTTGCACTTGTGTCTGTATGAACTGTCTATGTTGCTCCATGGTCCTGGAGGAACGTTGTTTCGTTTCACTGTGTAACTCTGTATGTAGTTGAAATGACAATAAAACCCACTTGACTTGACTTAACTTGACTTGACATACTACTTCACTAATAAAGGAGTGAGAAGCTCAGAGACACTCCCGTTCAGTGTATCTAGCTGTTTACTGAGTGTGAATGTTTCCTGCTAGAAAGCGGAGCTCCTTTAACAGACACTCTCCTTCTCCGTCAACACCGACACACAGCTTCACAACAACTCCAGCACTGTGTCACTCTCTCCTCCACCCTCTCTGTTCACCATTTACACTAACGTGGTGTGTGATGTCACCACTGATGTCAGAAATGTTGAGTTCTAGCTGAAACTGTAAAGACTGAACAGTAGCATGTTTATTAGCTAGCTGTGCTCGAGCATGACGGCCGGTTACTGCAACCATTTGACGTCACTACCCGCTGATCACGTCAGTAGATACAACAATGGAGACCCACGTGCAGCGGATTTTACACAAAATCTAATAAATCTGATACTTTTAGTGATTTTACAATCTGTCCTAATAATTTAGAGTCAATTACATCATATTAATCTTACCAGTGTTACCAGCCGGGTAAGCCTCCATTAGAAATAAGTGTCAGGTTCACCAGCGTCAATTCATTCCAGAACACAGTGAGAATGCAATCTCAATCATCACCGTCCAAAGAAATACATCTGTATCTCCTCTTAATTTTTCTACATCATATGAACACGACAGGTGTTCTTTACATTATGTAAACAAATTGTGAGGAATGGACCAATAGAAAGGCTCCAAAATGACCTGAAAACATTTCTGGTTCCATTGACTTGCATTGAAAGTACTGTAGGTTTTTGTGCTTTCCTGTAAAGGCTTTAAAAATTGGCCCTTAGGATCCCACAAGGGTCACTGCACTTTTTGGGCTTCTTGCCTCATTGCTTAGGAGTGCCAATCCCAAGCCGCTAGGTGGTCCTGCTTGGGAAAGTTGTCATGTGAAGTAAGCCCCCAAGCTTTCTCAGCTGACTGAAACTCCTGGCCCTTGACCCCATCGGCCAGTGTTTCATCTAGCCCACATGCCGGCTTAGAGTTCATTTAACCGCCAGTCCAGTTCAGTTCACTAGGGAAGCACTATCCCACTTCTGACACCAGTGTTGCACCATGACGAAGATAAAGATGGGGGTACTGGTGTTTTAAGGGTGTTCAATTCAGCAACAAAGCAGCAAAGAAGAGCCAGCGCATGCCAAAACAGCCAGAATAGCAGGTAGTTCACTTCTGGCCATGCATTTCTACTCCATGCTACATGCTAAGGACACAGAATAACACAAACAACACACATAACACAACACAATCAACAACCTGAACTCAGAAACCAGCCTCTTCTCCGTCTCTCAACTGATTGTATCACGTTTGCTTCCAGACTTCCAGAAAAAGCATAACAGATCACATAGCATATCTCCTTCTGATGGCTCTTCTATGCAGGAGTTATTTCCCCAGGCGAAGGTGTACAAGCCGGAGGACTATTGGAAAAATGATTTGTGGATGGATGAGACCAAAATCCAACTTTTGGTTGAAATGAGAAATGTCTGGAGAAAAGTAAGCACTGCGTTCCACCATGGGTAACTTAATCCATCTGCGAAACATGGTGGTGGTAGTATCGTGGTTTGAGGCATATGGGCCATGCCTGGAACAATGAATCCTGTGGTATTCCAGCAAATTCGAAAGCCCAACGTTTAAACATCTGTCTGTGAACTGAATCTCAAGAGAACAATGACCCTAAGCACACGAGTCATTCTATGGTAGAATGGTTATAGAAGAAGTTAATGGTTGAGTTTGGTTGAGATTGAATTCATTCATTCTTTCATTCAAGTTCAGCTGCTTCATTCAACATTGCTATTTATGGTCCATCATTGTAGTTGAAGGCCCCTCGTGCCAGAATAGTTCAATAGCAATCATTCACAATTGCAACTTCACAGAAGTGGCCAGCAACCTACTTTACTTTCTATGTAAGTCAATGGAACCAGATATTTCCAAGGTATTCTGGAGCATTTCTATTGGTCCATTGGTCATGACCTTTCCACACAATGTAGGCGGCAGTTCACGTATTCAAATAACACAGAAAAAAAATCGCCCATAATTAAGGTACATGGTTTTTCTTTGGAGAGCGATGATATGCTCCTCAGTGGAGTGTTAGAAGGTGTTAGCAAGTGCTGCTGATTGTTTGAGCACTTCAAATATGCAGGCTTGTTGCATCCTGGGGCTTATTGTTCTCTAACTACCTAGAACACAATGCAGACTGGCTGAGCTACGGTACACGAGCGGAGGACGGACGTCTGGTTTTTCATTGAAGAGCTTTAAGGAACAGGAGGAAGAGAGAAAAGCCAGCGTTGTGTGAAGTCTAATAAAAGCGATATGGGGTCCGGAATGTCTCTCAGTGCTATTTTTCATCCCACAGCGATGAGTCAGAACAGGGAAAAGAGTGAGAGAGCCAGAAAGCCCGGAATCTGCCAGCACCCCCACCCTACCTCGCACCAAATCTAATATTTAACACTGACCTATTTTAAAGGCTGCGGGGTACGGTATTTTGGACCTGCTCAGGGAGCGTGAAGCAGCCCAGAGGAGGAGAAAAGGTGGACGTTGAGACAGTGTCGCTCTCTGAAAGCGCTCGAGCTGAAGCTTGCAACCTTGCGCGAAGCCTAAGCTGGAGTGAGAAGGCCATTGGATCCGTGTTTGTGTTGCACGAGGCTGTATTTGAAACGATGCTAATTATAACAGCACGTCTGTGTAAATCTTAGGTAAGTAGGCCGCGTGTACTCGGCCGGGGACGGGCTGTTTGAGACGGGCTCCTCCCGGGACTGCACTGAGTGACTGTCCCTGTCTGTGTCCGTGTTCGCCGGCTCTCTCTTGTAGCCCAGAGGAGTACTGCATCACCACAGCAGCTCGGAGAAGATACACGGCTTCACAGTCGCCTTCTGCTGAGCAGCGAACAGCACTAGACGCTGAACGTCTCTGGCCTCCGTCGCAGACGACAGCTGTTCCAGTGTAAACCGTTAGCCTGTCCTTATAAACCTCCAACAAGCGTTTCCGCCCAAAAGCCCAGGGAAACCTGCGCGCCCGGCCCGTTTGAATGATGCTCCAGTGCTCCGGGGGCGCTCCAGTGCTCCGGGGGCGCTCCAGTGCTCCGGGGGCGCTCCAGCGCCGCGGACACAGACAGGACCGTTAAACAGCTCAAGGCTGAAAGCTGAAAGCCTTGGTGGGATTTAATTATCCGCAGACGATCCATCTCGAGCTGCAATTGAAAACGGCTCCTCGGGCCGGAACCAGACAGACTCACCACTTTGAAGTCTTCGGGCCGGCACGGTGACCCCCGGAACTGGCACGCCAGGAGCATGTCTCTGATGTCGTGGCCCGTCCGGTTATAGAACTCCAGCATGTTGAAGGGCCGGGGCTTAAAGTTCTGGAAATCGGCTTTGGTCTTCAGAGCCTCCAGAACGCTCTCCTCGATCAGGTGGACATCACGAATCTCATACCTGAAGACAGAGAGAAGGAGAGGTTATGAAAAGGTTTGATTGATTGATTTAAAAGCAAGTCATTTTGTACTTTTAAGCAAAATTATTCCATCCATCCATCATCTGCTGCTTAAACCCGCTAATCGGGGTCACGGGGGGGCTGGAGCCAATCCCAGCGTCATCAGGCAAAGGCAGTGTACACTATTCCAGTCCATCACATGACCAACACACACTCACACCTACTGACCATACTAACCACTACACCACCACACTAACCACTACACCACTGTACTTAACACTACACCACCATACTGACCACTACACCACCATACTAACCACTACACCACCGTACTAACCACTACACCACCATACTAACCACTACACCACCATACTAACCACTACACCACCATACTGACCACTACACCACCATACTAACCACTACACCACCATACTAACCACTACACCACCATACTAACCACTACACCACCATACTAACCACTACACCACCATACTGACCACTACACCACCATACTAACCACTACACCACCGTACTAAACACTACACCACCGTACTAACCACTACACCACCATACTAACCACTACACCACCGTACTAACCACTACACCACCGTACTGACCACTACACCACCATACTGACCACTACACCACCATACTGACCACTACACCACTACACCACCACACTAACCACTACACCACCACACTAACCACTACACCACCACACTAACCACTACACCACCATACTAACCACTACACCACCTTACTAACCACTACACCACCTTACTAACCACTACACCACCATAATAACCACTACACCACCATACTAACCACTACACCACCACACTAACCACTACACCACCATACTAACCACTACATCACCATACTAACCACTACACCACCGTACTAACCACTACACCACCGTACTAACCACTACACCACCGTACTAACCACTACACCACCATACTGACCACTACACCACCATACTGACCACTACACCACCACACTAACCACTACACCACCATACTGACCACTACACCACCATACTAACCACTACACCACTATACTAACCACTACACCACCGTACTAACCACTACACCACCGTACTAACCACTACACCACCGTACTAACCACTACACCACCATACTAACCACTACACCACCGTACTGACCACTACACCACCGTACTAACCACTACACCACCATACTAACCACTACACCACCGTACTAACCACTACACCACCGTACCAACCACCGTACACGAAAACAGTAATTTATGAATCTACTTTGATCTGTATTTGAATGAAAACAGTGCAAAGACAATATAGATCAAGTTTAATCTTATAAGCTTCAATGCTTTTTGTAAATAGGAGTACATTTAATACATAAAATTTAAGATTGGGAATATTGGGAAATGTGCAAGTAGAACAGATCATTTCACACCCTTGTTGTCTCGGTTGTTGGTGTACGTGGTCAGGACAGCTTTGTTAACTTAGTCTTTTTCCCATTCCAATAAAATCACCTTGTTTAATATTATCCCAGTTAGTGTTCACGCCAATAGTGATAGTAGGTGGGACAAGGAAGACCTATTAAAAAGCAGTACTTCTAGTGAACTGTGGAGAAACTGGTGGAGCTGTGGAGTGAGCAAGACTGTCTCTTTAACGTGTCTTCCTATTTACACCACAGCCATGGACGTAGTTTTTATATGGACTATAAATATTTTGTGTTTAAGGACTTGCTAATATTTGATTGAACTCGTTCACGTTCTATTTGGACCAGATAATACCGATTGTGCCTTCCAGACGCTGTTTAATCATACTCGTGTTTGATTGGCTGAAAGGGAGAAAGCTCTCTGAAGACTTATGTCAAGATGTTCAAGTATTCTTACAGCCAGAGCTGATCAGTGAGCTAGAGGTATGTTATCAGTCCACAGACCTCAAGCACGGGCGAACGTGTGGTCTTTCAGACTCGTTTCTACTCATGACAACTCGTTTAATTCTTTGTAGATAATCACACTGCCAAACGAGAAGCAACATCAGGAGCTTTTTCACCTCCCAGACCGCATGTAAACTAACCAGCCAGGTGTGAATGAAAACCTACTACCTGCTACCTGCTACCTGCTAAGGTCAACTGATGTAGGTTAACCATGTCAACTAGCAAGACTCTAATATCTCTAGGGGGGGAGGAGGTGATGGAGGTGGGGGTTTGGTACGCCCCTACCAATGTTGAGACCAAATCTACACCCTTGACCACAACAAATAAAAGTGGAGCCCTGGAAGTCCCTGGTGACTATGCTGTCCTGACCAGAGCCTTTTGTTAGCTACTGTTATCCACAGTGTATGCTATCAGCCTACTGACCGTATGTCTGAGCTGCGGGTTGCGTGTTGGCGTGTGCTGCCGTGTAGGAGGGGGTGTTACTTTGTGGAGGCCTTCACAGTCAGTTCAGTCTAGCAGATAGAGACCTTGCGAGATCTTCAGTCTTTGCCAAATAATAGAGATTAAAATGCTGTGATTAATAACAAACTGTCTTTAGACGCACTCGATCTCTTCATGCTCTCATAATCCAACAACAAAACAATAACACTGTAGCGTCCTGCTACTGGCTCGTTCACCCATGAGCACGCAGGAGGCGTCTCTATGGTTGTTAGGAAGTTGCATTTAAGTATACTTAAAGTTCATTTTATTAAGTATACTTTAAACAGTTACTATACTAATGTCATTGTAATAGTAGTATACTTGTATATGTACTATTTTAATACTTCTTGGGACTAAATTGGCCACTTTCTAGTTTTTAAAAGTATACTTAAGTGTAAGAGTAGTAAACCAAGAATAAACTAGTTTACAGCTTTTGTTCTGCAACTACACTAAAAGTAATCTTAAGGGTTTACTGGTAGTTTACTAGCTTGTTGTACTTTAAAGTATATGACTAGGTTTAACGGGTTTGTTTTCTACTTAAAATAGAATTTTACAGCGTTTACTTACTCACCAGTGGACACACGTAAAATAAACAAGACACACTCAGATTAAGAAACATATCTGTATCTTTATAAATCTTTATAAATCAAATTTTAAATAAATATTCTACTGGATGTGTTTTTGTGCAGAGCAATACTTACTTCTACTATCTCAATCAAAAGATTAAGTACAAGTAAAGACCAAATATACTTAGACTGTTCTATACTTGTCAGTATAACCCCAGCATACTTAAGTATAACTGTGTTTAGTATAGTGCTGAGTGCTGAGTGCTGCTGATGTGTTCAATAAAAGAGCATTTGCTATGCTGCTCCCATCACATCATATGAAAACTTCTTCACCTAGTCATTGGTTAGAGGTTGTGATCGGAAGGTCGCGGGTTCGGATCCCCTAAACCAGGAGGATAGAACTAAAGTGCATGTGAGCAAGACACCTAACCCCCAAGTGCTCCCCAGCCGCTGTAGATAGTTGAGCTCACTGCCCCCTAGTGTACGTGTGTGTAACTGCAGGGATGGTGGAAGTCGAGTTCTGCTGTGTGGCAGATAGAATTAGAATTAGAATTTAGACACTCAAATTAGCCACATGTAGTTCTGAAGTGTTAGTTTGTATGTTCTCACTCTGACTTTCTAAAAGCCTCTGCGAACAGTGACGGGAGCTTTCTCAGTAAAAAGTATTCAGACAGACTTTCCCTAAATTATGAATGAATTACACGCTATTTGTCCGACAGCAATTATACAAGATCGAGATCAAAGACGAGCTGATACTTCATTGCAACTTCGAAACAGCTAGAGGGATTCGGCTCACTAATATCAGAAATGGCCCCATCAAGCTTTCTGGCTGTCACGTTCAGTTCCCTGACCGGGCACTGGAGGGCAAAGCACTAGACAGAAGAAAGAGAATTTAGGAGTGGGTGTATGTGTCTGCATGCCACTGAGGAAGAGCAACAGGCATGACTGCGCTCACTTAGCTGCAACACTGCAGCAACTCAACTTTGCGCTGTATTTTACTGCCAGATGGCAGCTGCCATTGATAACAGAGCCAAAAATAGCATTTCATTTTGAGGTTCTGTGAGAGTTGCACCTCAGCAGCCCACAAACCTGCAATACCCACTCCGGTGCCTGTGGGAGATTGATTACCTGCGGCCAGCAAATTCTATTTCTGATGACCGTCTCTCCCTGAATACAACTCTGACTAAACTCTACTAGATCCCAATCCTTCTACTCAGAGAAGCTCCACCAGAACGCTATGGACTAGAATAGAACCTCTGCAGCCGAGCGGCGGGGTAACAATCTTGCAGGGCTATAAAACCAAGCACAGTTTTGGGATCCAGAGCTAATGGTTCAACATCAGTACCTCATCTTCCTAATGCTCTCACAGTTACCTCCTCCCAGTAAAGGAGGAGGTGTTTACTTGCTCCACTGAGTCTCCAGTGTTTATATAATTCACGTTAGACACAAATGAACACCGCAAAACTTCATTCAACCCTGTGAGAGATATTTCACCCCTGTGAGGAGTGATTCAGAGCTGCAAGAGTGATTTCAAAACACTGTACAACACTGTGAGAATACTTCTACACCGTAAACATCATTTACAAGTGAAAGAGTAAATCAGCAAGTAATCTATCACTCTAACAGTAATCCAGCTTTGTTAGAGTTAACACAATACTCTGAGAGTTAATCCAATACTACAAGTTATTCCAACATTACAAGAGTTAATCCAACAATACAAGAGTTAATCCAACAATACAAGAGTTAATCCAACACTACAAGAGTTATCCAACACTACAAGAGTTAATCCAACAATACAAGAGTTAATCCAACACTACAAGAGTTATCCAACACTAAAGAGTTAATCCAACACTGCAAGAGTTATTCAACACTACAAGAGTTAATCCAACACTACAAGAGTGAATCCAACACTACAAGAGTTATCCAACACTACAAGAGTTATCCAACACTATAAGAGTTAATCCAACACTACAAGAGTTAATCCAACACTACAAGAGTTAATCCAACACTACAAGAGTTATCCAACACTACAAGAGTTAATCCAACACTACAAGAGTTAATCCAACACTACAAGAGTTATCCAACACTACAAGAGTTAATCCAACACTGCAAGAGTTATTCAACACTACAAGAGTTAATCCAACACTACAAGAGTGAATCCAACACTACAAGAGTTATCCAACACTACAAGAGTTAATCCAACACTGCAAGAGTTATTCAACACTACAAGAGTTATTCCAACACTACAAGAGTTAATCCAGCACTACAAGAGTTATTCCAACACTACAAGAGTTATCCAACACTACAAGAGTTAATCCAACACTACAAGAGTTATTCCAACACTACAAGAGTTATCCAACACTTCAAGAGTTATCCAACACTACAAGAGTTATTCAACACCACAAGAGTTATTCAACACTACAAGAGTTATTCAACACCACAAGAGTTATTCAACACTACAAGAGTTAATCCAACACTACAAGAGTTAATCCAACACTACAAGAGTTAATACAACACCACAAGAGTTATTCAACACTACAAGAGTTAATACAACACTACAAGAGTTATCCAACACTACAAGAGTAATCCAACACTACAAGAGTTATTCCAACACTACAAGAGTTATTCAACACTACAAGAGTTATTCAACACTACAAGAGTTAATCCAACACTACAAGAGTTATTCCAACACTACAAAATATATCCAACACTACAAGAGTTAATCCAACACCACAAAATATATCCAACACTACAAGAGTTATCCAACACTACAAGAGTTAATCCAACACCACAAAATATATCCAACACTACAAGAGTTATCCAACACTACAAGAGTTAATCCAACACCACAAAATATATCCAACACTACAAGAGTTATTCCAACACTACAAGAGTTATTCCAACACTACAAGAGTTAATCCAACACTACAAGAGTTATTCCAAGACTACTAGAGTTAATCCAACACTACAAGAGTTATTCCAACACTACAAGAGTTAATCCAACACTACAAGAGTTATTCCAACACTACAAGAGTTATTCCAACACTACAAGAGTTAATCCAACACTACAAGAGTTAATCCAACACTACAAGAGTTATCCAACACTACAAGAGTTATCCAACACTACAAGAGTTAATCCAACACTACAAGAGTTATCCAACACTACAAGAGTTAATCCAACACTACAAGAGTTATCCAACACTACAAGAGTTATCCAACACTACAAGAGTTATCCAACACTACAAGAGTTATTCCAACACTACTAGAGTTAATCCAACACCACAAGAGTTATTCAACACTACAAGAGTTATTCCAACACTACAAAATATATCCAACACTACAAGAGTTAATCCAACACCACAAAATATATCCAACACTACAAGAGTTATCCAACACTACAAGAGTTATCCAACACTACAAGAGTTAATCCAACACTACTAGAGTTAATCCAACACCACAAGAGTTATTCAACACTACAAGAGTTAATCCAACACTACTAGAGTTAATCCAACACCACAAGAGTTATCCAACACTACAAGAGTTATCCAACACTACAAGAGTTATCCAACACTACAAGAGTTAATCCAACACTACTAGAGTTAATCCAACACCACAAGAGTTATTCAACACTACAAGAGTTATTCCAACACTACAAAATATATCCAACACTACAAGAGTTAATCCAACACCACAAAATATATCCAACACTACAAGAGTTATCCAACACTACAAGAGTTAATCCAACACCACAAAATATATCCAACACTACAAGAGTTATTCCAACACTACAAGAGTTAATCCAACACTAAAAGAGTTATCCAACACTACAAGAGTTATTCAACACTACAAGAGTTAATCCAACACTACAAAAGTTAATCCAACACTACAAGAGTTATCCAACACTACTAGAGTTATTCAACACTACAAGAGTTAATCCAACACTACAAGAGTTAATCCAACACTACAAGAGTTATTCAACACTACAAGATATATCCAACACTACAAGAGTTAATTCAACACTACAAGAGTTAATCCAACATTACAAGAGTTAATCCAACACCACAAGATATATCCAACACCACAAGAGTTAATCCAACACTACAAGAATTATTCAACACTTCAAGAGTTATCCAACACTACAAGAGTTAATCCAACACTACAAGAGTTAATCCAACAGCACAAGAGTTAATCCAACACTACAAGAGTTAATCCAACACCACAAAATATATCCAACACTACAAGAGTTAATCCAACACTACAAGAGTTATTCTACACTACAAGAGTTAATCCAACACTACAAGGGTTATCCAACACTACAAGAGTTATCCAACACTACAAGAGTTAATCCAACACCACAAGAGTTAATCCAACACAATAAGAGTTAATCCAACACTACAAGAGTTAATCCAACACTACAAGAGTTAATCCAACACTACAAAAGTTATTCAACACTACAAGAGTTATTCAACACTACAAGAGTTAATCCAACACTACAAGAGTTAATCCAACACTACAAGAGTTAATCCAACACTACAAGAGTTATTCAACACTACAAGAGTTAATCCAACACTACAAGAGTTAATCCAACACTACAAGAGTTAATCCAACACTACAAAAGTTAATCCAACACTACAAAAGTTATTCAACACTACAAGAGTTAATCCAACACTACAAGAGTTAATCCAACACTACAAGAGTAATCCAACATTGTAAGAGTTCAATTAGTGCTGTGGAGTAATCCAACACTGTAAAACTAATAGAACACTGTAACAATAACCCAGCACTGCAAGATTTAATCCAACTTGTAATGTTGGCAATCCAGCACAATAAGCATTAATTCAGCACTGTAAAAATAATCCAACACCACAAGAAGTGACACAGCACTGCAAAAATAATCCAACACCACAAGAAGTGACACAGCACTGTAAAAATAATCCAGCACTGCAAACCTAATCCAACAGTGCATGATTTTATCCAACAGTGCAACAAAAATCCCAAAGTGTAAGAGTTCATTCAACACTGTAAAACTTAATCCAGCACTATACCCATGTTTTAACACTGCACAAGTAATTAAACACTGTAAGAGTAATTCTTCACTGTAAGAGTAATTCAACACTGCAATAGTTATTCAACACTGTAAGAGTAATTCTTCACTGTAAGAGTAATTCAACACTGTATGAGTAATTCTTCACTGTAAGAGTAATTCAACACTGCAATAGTTATTCAACACTGTAAGAGTAATTCTTCACTGTAAGAGTAATTCTTCACTGTAAGAGTAATTCTTCACTGTAAGAGTAATTCAACACTGCAATAGTAATTCAACACTGTATGAGTAATTCAACACTGTAAGAGTAATTCTTCACTGTAAGAGTAATTCAACACTGTAAGAGTAATTCTTCACTGTAAGAGTAATTCAACACTGCAATAGTTATTCTTCACTGTAAGAGTAATTCTTCACTGTAAGAGTAATTCTTCACTGTAAGAGTAATTCAACACTGTATGAGTAATTCAACACTGTAAGAGTAATTCTTCACTGTAAGAGTAATTCAACACTGCAATAGTTATTCAACACTGTAAGAGTAATTCTTCACTGTAAGAGTAATTCAACACTGTAAGAGTAATTCTTCACTGTAAGAGTAATTCAACACTGTATGAGTAATTCTTCACTGTAAGAGTAATTCAACACTGCAATAGTTATTCAACACTGTAAGAGTAATTCTTTACTGTAAGAGTAATTCAACACTGTAAGAGTAATTCTTCACTGTAAGAGTAATTCTTCACTGTAAGAGTAATTCTTCACTGTAAGAGTAATTCAACACTGCAATAGTTATTCAACACTGTAAGAGTAATTCTTCACTGTAAGAGTAATTCTTCACTTTAAGAGTAATTCAACACTGTATGAGTAATTCAACACTGTAAGAGTAATTCTTCACTGTAAGAGTAATTCTTCACTGTAAGAGTATTTCAATACTGTAAGAGTAATTCTTCACTGTAAGAGTAATTCAACACTGTAAGAGTAATTCAACACTGTATGAGTAATTCTTCACTGTAAGAGTAATTCAACACTGCAATAGTTATTCAACACTGTAAGAGTAATTCTTTACTGTAAGAGTAATTCAACACTGCAATAGTTATTCAACACTGTAAGAGTAATTCTTCACTGTAAGAGTAATTCAACACTGCAATAGTTATTCAACACTGTAAGAGTAATTCTTCACTGTAAGAGTAATTCAACACTGTAAGAGTAATTCAACACTGCATGAGTAATTCAACACTGTAAGAGTAATTCAACACTGTAAGAGTAATTCTTCACTGTAAGAGTAATTCTTCACTGTAAGAGTAATTCAACACTGTAAGAGTAATTCAACACTGTGAGAGTAATTCAACACTGTAAGAGTAATTCAACACTGGGAGAGTAATTCTTCACTGTAAGAGTAATTCAACACTGTAAGAGTAATTCTTCACTGTAAGAGTAATTCTTCACTGTAAGAGTAATTCTTCACTGCAATAGTAATTCAACACTGTAAGAGTAATTCTTCACTGTAAGAGTAATTCAACACTGCAATAGTTATTCAACACTGTAAGAGTAATTCTTCACTGTATGAGTAATTTTTCACTTTGAGAGTAATTCAACACTGTAAGAGTAATTCTTCACTGTGAGAGTAGTTCAACACTGTAAGAGTAATTCAACACTGTGAGAGTAATTCAACACTGTAAGAGTAATTCAACACTGTAAGAGTAATTCTTCACTGTATGAGTAATTCTACACTGTAAGAGTAATTCTTCACTGTATGCGTAATTCAACACTGTAAGAGTAATTCAACACTGTGAGAGTAATTCAACACTAAGAGTAATTCAACACTGGGAGAGTAATTCTTCACTGTAAGAGTAATTCAACACTGTAAGAGTAATTCAACACTGTAAGAGTAATTCTTCACTGTAAGAGTAATTCAACACTGTAAGAGTAATTCAACACTGTAAGAGTAATTCTTCACTGTAAGAGTAATTCAACACTGTAAGAGTAATTCAACACTGTGAGAGTAATTCAACACTGTAAGAGTAATTCAACACTGGGAGAGTAATTCTTCACTGTAAGAGTAATTCAACACTGTAAGAGTAATTCTTCACTGTAAGAGTAATTCTTCACTGTAAGAGTAATTCTTCACTGCAATAGTAATTCAACACTGTAAGAGTAATTCTTCACTGTAAGAGTAATTCAACACTGCAATAGTTATTCAACACTGTAAGAGTAATTCTTCACTGTATGAGTAATTTTTCACTTTGAGAGTAATTCAACACTGTAAGAGTAATTCTTCACTGTGAGAGTAGTTCAACACTGTAAGAGTAATTCAACACTGTGAGAGTAATTCAACACTGTAAGAGTAATTCAACACTGTAAGAGTAATTCTTCACTGTATGAGTAATTCTACACTGTAAGAGTAATTCTTCACTGTATGCGTAATTCAACACTGTAAGAGTAATTCAACACTGTGAGAGTAATTCAACACTGTAAGAGTAATTCAACACTGGGAGAGTAATTCTTCACTGTAAGAGTAATTCAACACTGTAAGAGTAATTCAACACTGTAAGAGTAATTCTTCACTGCAATAGTTATTCAACACTGTAAGAGTAATTCAACACTGTGAGAGTAATTCTTTACTGTGAGAGTAATTCAACACTGTAAGAGTAATTCTACACTGTAAGAGTAATTCAACACTGTAAGAGTAATTCTTCACTGTATGAGTAATTCAACACTGTAAGAGTAATTCAACACTGTAAGAGTAATTCTTCACTGCAATAGTTATTCAACACTGTAAGAGTAATTCAACACTGTGAGAGTAATTCTTTACTGTGAGAGTAATTCAACACTGTAAGAGTAATTCTACACTGTAAGAGTAATTCAACACTGTAAGAGTAATTCTTCACTGTATGAGTAATTCAACACTGTAAGAGTAATTCTTCACTGTAAGAGTAATTCTTCACTGCAATAGTTATTCAACACTGTAAGAGTAATTCAACACTGTGAGAGTAATTCTTTACTGTGAGAGTAATTAAACACTGTAAGAGTAATTCAACACTGTGAGAGTAATTCTTTACTGTGAGAGTAATTAAACACTGTAAGAGTAATTCTTCACTGTAAGAGTAATTCTACACTGTAAGAGTAATTCAACACTGTAAGAGTAATTCTTCACTGTAAGAGTAATTCAACACTGTAAGAGTAATTCTTCACTGTAAGAGTAATTCTTCACTGTATGAGTAATTCAACACTGTAAGAGTAATTCTTCACTGTAAGAGTAATTCTACACTGTAAGAGTAATTCAACACTGTAAGAGTAATTCTTCACTGTAAGAGTAATTCTTCACTGTATGAGTAATTCAACACTGTAAGAGTAATTCTTCACTGTAAGAGTAATTCTTCACTGTAAGAGTAATTCAACACTGTAAGAGTAATTCTTCACTGTAAGAGTAATTCAACACTGTAAGAGTAATTCAACACTGTATGAGTAATTCAACACTGTAAGAGTAATTCTACACTGTATGAGTAATTCAACACTGTAAGAGTAATTCAACACTGTATGAGTAATTCAACACTGTAAGAGTAATTCTACACTGTAAGAGTAATTCAACACTGTAAGAGTAATTCAACACTGTAAGAGTAATTCTTCACTGTAAGAGTAATTCAACACTGTAAGAGTAATTCAACACTGTATGAGTAATTCAACACTGTAAGAGTAATTCTACACTGTATGAGTAATTCTACACTGTAAGAGTAATTCAACACTGTATGAGTAATTCTTCACTGTAAGAGTAATTCAACACTGTATGAGTAATTCAACACTGTAAGAGTAATTCTACACTGTAAGAGTAATTCAACACTGTAAGAGTAATTCAACACTGTAAGAGTAATTCTTCACTGTAAGAGTAATTCTTCACTGTATGAGTAATTCAACACTGTGAGAGTAATTCAACACTGTAAGAGTAATTCAACACTGTAAGAGTAATTCTTCACTGTAAGAGTAATTCAACACTGTAAGAGTAATTCTTCACTGTAAGAGTAATTCTTCACTGTAAGAGTAATTCAACACTGTAAGAGTAATTCTTCATTGTAAGAGTAATTCCTCACTGTAAGAGTAATTCAACACTGTAAGAGTAATTCTTCACTGTAAGAGTAATTCCTCACTGTAAGAGTAATTCAACACTGTAAGAGTAATTCTTCACTGCAATAGTTATTCAACACTGTAAGAGTAATTCTTCACTGTGAGAGTAATTCTTCACTGTAAGAGTAATTCTTCACTGTAAGAGTAATTCAACACTGTAAGAGTAATTCAACACTGTGAGAGTAATTCTTCACTGTAAGAGTAATTCTTCACTGTAAGAGTAATTCTTCACTGTAAGAGTAATTCAACACTGTAAGAGTAATTCAACACTGTAAGAGTAATTCTTCACTGTAAGAGTAATTCAACACTGTAAGAGTAATTCTTCACTGTAAGAGTAATTCAACACTGTAAGAGTAATTCTTCACTGCAATAGTTATTCAACACTGTAAGAGTAATTCTACACTGTAAGAGTAATTCTTCACTGTGAGAGTAATTCAACACTGTAAGAGTAATTCTTCACTGTAAGAGTAATTCTTCACTGTAAGAGTAATTCAACACTGTAAGAGTAATTCTTCACTGTAAGAGTAATTCAACACTGTAAGAGTAATTCTTCACTGTAAGAGTAATTCAACACTGTAAGAGTAATTCTTCACTGTAAGAGTAATTATTCACTGCAATAGTTATTCAACACTGTATGAGTAATTCTACACTGTAAGAGTAATTCTTCACTATGAGAGTAATTCAACACTGTAAGAGTAATTCTTCACTGTAAGAGTAATTCTTCACTGTAAGAGTATTTCTTCACAGTAAGAGTTATTCAACACTGTAAGAGTAATTCAACACTGTAAGAGTAATTCAACACTGTAAGAGTAATTCTTCACTGTAAGAGTAATTCTTCACTGTATGAGTAATTCAACACTGTAAGAGTAATTCTTCACTGTAAGAGTAATTCAACACTGTAAGAGTAATTCTTCACTGTATGAGTAATTCAACACTGTAAGAGTAATTCTTCACTGTAAGAGTAATTCTTCACTGTATGAGTAATTCAACACTGTAAGAGTAATTCTTCACTGTAAGAGTAATTCAACACTGTAAGAGTAATTCTTCACTGTAAGAGTAATTCAACACTGTATGAGTAATTCAACACTGTAAGAGTAATTCTACACTGTATGAGTAATTCTACACTGTAAGAGTAATTCAACACTGTATGAGTAATTCAACACTGTAAGAGTAATTCTTCACTGTAAGAGTAATTCAACACTGTAAGAGTAATTCTTCACTGTAAGAGTAATTCAACACTGTAAGAGTAATTCAACACTGTATGAGTAATTCAACACTGTAAGAGTAATTCTACACTGTATGAGTAATTCTACACTGTAAGAGTAATTCAACACTGTATGAGTAATTCAACACTGTAAGAGTAATTCTACACTGTAAGAGTAATTCAACACTGTAAGAGTAATTCAACACTGTAAGAGTAATTCTTCACTGTAAGAGTAATTCAACACTGTAAGAGTAATTCAACACTGTATGAGTAATTCAACACTGTAAGAGTAATTCTACACTGTATGAGTAATTCTACACTGTAAGAGTAATTCAACACTGTATGAGTAATTCTTCACTGTAAGAGTAATTCAACACTGTATGAGTAATTCAACACTGTAAGAGTAATTCTACACTGTAAGAGTAATTCAACACTGTAAGAGTAATTCTTCACTGTAAGAGTAATTCTTCACTGTATGAGTAATTCAACACTGTGAGAGTAATTCAACACTGTAAGAGTAATTCAACACTGTAAGAGTAATTCTTCACTGTAAGAGTAATTCAACACTGTAAGAGTAATTCTTCACTGTAAGAGTAATTCTTCACTGTAAGAGTAATTCAACACTGTAAGAGTAATTCTTCATTGTAAGAGTAATTATTCACTGCAATAGTTATTCAACACTGTAAGAGTAATTCTTCACTGTAAGAGTAATTCAACACTGTAAGAGTAATTCTTCACTGCAATAGTTATTCAACACTGTAAGAGTAATTCTTCACTGTAAGAGTAATTCTTCACTGTAAGAGTAATTCTTCACTGTAAGAGTAATTCAACACTGTAAGAGTAATTCAACACTGTAAGAGTAATTCTTCACTGTAAGAGTAATTATTCACTGCAATAGTTATTCAACACTGTAAGAGTAATTCTACACTGTAAGAGTAATTCTTCACTGTGAGAGTAATTCAACACTGTAAGAGTAATTCTTCACTGTAAGAGTAATTCTTCACTGTAAGAGTAATTCAACACTGTAAGAGTAATTCTTCACTGTAAGAGTAATTCAACACTGTATGAGTAATTCTTCACTGTAAGAGTAATTCAACACTGCAATAGTTATTCAACACTGTAAGAGTAATTCTTCACTGTAAGAGTAATTATTCACTGCAATAGTTATTCAACACTGTAAGAGTAATTCTACACTGTAAGAGTAATTCTTCACTATGAGAGTAATTCAACACTGTAAGAGTAATTCTTCACTGTAAGAGTAATTCTTCACTGTAAGAGTATTTCTTCACAGTAAGAGTTATTCAACACTGTAAGAGTAATTCTTCACTGTAAGAGTAATTCAACACTGTAAGAGTAATTCTTCACTGTAAGAGTAATTCTTCACTGTATGAGTAATTCAACACTGTAAGAGTAATTCTTCACTGTAAGAGTAATTCAACACTGTAAGAGTAATTCTTCACTGTATGAGTAATTCAACACTGTAAGAGTAATTCTTCACTGTAAGAGTAATTCTACACTGTAAGAGTAATTAAACACTGTAAGAGTAATTCTTCACTGTAAGAGTAATTCTACACTGTAAGAGTAATTAAACACTGTAAGAGTAATTCTTCACTGTAAGAGTAATTCAACACTGTAAGAGTAATTCTACACTGTAAGAGTAATTCTACACTGTAAGAGTAATTAAACACTGTAAGAGTAATTCTTCACTGTAAGAGTAATTCTTCACTGTAAGAGTAATTCAACACTGTAAGAGTAATTCTTCACTGTAAGAGTAATTCTTCACTGTATGAGTAATTCAACACTGTAAGAGTAATTCTTCACTGTAAGAGTAATTCTACACTGTAAGAGTAATTCTTCACTGTAAGAGTAATTCTTCACTGTATGAGTAATTCTTCACTGTAAGAGTAATTCTACACTGTAAGAGTAATTCAACACTGTAAGAGTAATTCTTCACTGTAAGAGTAATTCTTCACTGTATGAGTAATTCAACACTGTAAGAGTAATTCTTCACTGTAAGAGTAATTCTTCACTGTAAGAGTAATTCAACACTGTAAGAGTAATTCTTCACTGTAAGAGTAATTCAACACTGTAAGAGTAATTCAACACTGTATGAGTAATTCAACACTGTAAGAGTAATTCTACACTGTATGAGTAATTCTACACTGTAAGAGTAATTCAACACTGTATGAGTAATTCAACACTGTAAGAGTAATTCTACACTGTAAGAGTAATTCAACACTGTAAGAGTAATTCTACACTGTAAGAGTAATTCAACACTGTAAGAGTAATTCTTCACTGTAAGAGTAATTCAACACTGTAAGAGTAATTCAACACTGTATGAGTAATTCAACACTGTAAGAGTAATTCTTCACTGTAAGAGTAATTCAACACTGTAAGAGTAATTCAACACTGTATGAGTAATTCAACACTGTAAGAGTAATTCTACACTGTATGAGTAATTCTACACTGTAAGAGTAATTCAACACTGTATGAGTAATTCTTCACTGTAAGAGTAATTCAACACTGTATGAGTAATTCAACACTGTAAGAGTAATTCTACACTGTAAGAGTAATTCAACACTGTAAGAGTAATTCTTCACTGTATGAGTAATTCAACACTGTGAGAGTAATTCTTCACTGTAAGAGTAATTCTTCACTGTAAGAGTAATTCAACACTGTGAGAGTAATTCTTCACTGTAAGAGTAATTCTTCACTGTATGAGTAATTCAACACTGTGAGAGTAATTCTTCACTGTAAGAGTAATTCTTCACTGTAAGAGTAATTCAACACTGTGAGAGTAATTCTTCACTGTAAGAGTAATTCTTCACTGTATGAGTAATTCAACACTGTGAGAGTAATTCTTCACTGTAAGAGTAATTCAACACTGTAAGAGTAATTCAACACTGTAAGAGTAATTCTTCACTGTAAGAGTAATTCTTCACTGTAAGCTAACATGGAGCTCGTTGGACGCTGGTATGTAATCCAGTACTGCACAGCGGGGGCTGCGGGTGCTGCGCTGGGGTTTGGTTGTTTGTTGGTTGTGAGAAATGACTGTGTAATAATTGTCTAATTAGGGTCCGGATGTGAGCCGCGCGCCTGATTTCATGCCATCGGTTTTGAATAAGACTGCATGCGGTCGGTGAATCACACCTTCCTTGCGGTGAGTCACACACCTACTGCTGCTCCCCACAGCACGCAAGCCCCGCTCCCACACACACCTTGAGTTGAGCAGAGCCAGCAGCTCCCCGGCGTGGTACAGGTCATTGCGAGTGACCCTGCCGAAGCGGAAGGCGTTCAGGTTGCAGATCGTCACGGCAGGGAAGACCATGGAGGGCGCGACGACCTCGTCCAGTTTGGTCACGTGCGGGTACTCCAGGTAGAAGAGCACGCGGTCGACGCACACGCACAGCAGGAACGCCACAGAGCTGAGGAAGAACAGCAGCCACAGGCAGCACCTCGCCGTGATCCTGTCGTACGAGAAGATGTGCGCGATGCCGTGCAGAGTTGACATGTGTGCGAACACCTGGAGCGGCGGAGGCTCGTCCACAGGCACCGCTTCCACCTTCAGATCCATCACCGTGGCGGGCTTCATCTGAGAACTGACCCCCTTTCACAGCAAAGCCAGATGTCGAGTGATCAACCTCCCCCTTCAGTCCACCGAGTTCAGCTCAGATACCTTCCAAACAACAAAGAGCATAATCTGGAGGAGACACGGCGAGACCTGCTCAGCAACGGTTCAACCATAACTGATAGAACATACGACTGTAACAAGACACTGAGGCAATAGAATAGAATAGAATAGAATAGAATAGAATAGAATAGAATTTTAAAATTAACAGGTTGATAGAACCAAAAAGAAACTATTTTAAATGCAGTAAACTGGAATAGAATAAAATAGAATACGGTAGAAACAATTCTGAATATAGTAGGTCCGAATAGAATAGAGAACATGAATTCAGAGGGATGGGATAGAATAGAAACCATTCTGAATGTAGTGGGAGAGAAAAGAATAGAATGGAATAGAATAGAATAGAAACCATGAATGCAGTGAGAGAGAAAAGAATAGAATGGAACAGAATACATGAATGTGGTGAGAGAGAATAGAATAGAATAAAAAACATGAATGCAGAAGAATAGAATAGAATAGTATAGAATAGAATAAAAACATGATTGCAGAGGAATAGAATAGAATACATGATCGCAGAGGAATAGAATAGAATAGAAAACATGATTGCAGAGGAATAGAATAGAATAGATTAGAATAAAATAGAATAGAAAACATGAATGCAGTTGCAGAGAATCGAATATAATAGAATAGAATATAATAGAACAGAATAGAATAGAAAACATGATTGCAGAGAAATAGAATAAAATAGAATAGAAAACATGAATGCAGTTTGAGAGAATAGAATAGAATAGAAAAGAAGAGAATAGAATAGAAAACATGATTGCAGAGGAATAGAATAGAATAGAAAACATGAATGCAGTTTGAGAGAATAGAATAGAATAGAATAGAAAACATGATTGCAGAGGAATAGAATAGAATAGAATAGAATAGAAAACATGAATGCAGTTGAATAGAATAGAATAGAAAACATGATTGCAGAGGAATAGAATAGAATAGAATAGAAAACATGAATGCAGTTGGATAGAATAGAATAGAATAGAAGAGAAAACATGATTGCAGAGCGAGAGAATAGAATAGAAAAGAATAGAATAGAAAACATGATTGCAGAGGGAGAGAATAGAATAGAATAGAATAGAAAACATGATTGCAGAGGGAGAGAATAGAATAGAATAGAAAACATGATTGCAGAGGAAGAGAATAGAATAGAATAGAATAGAAAACATGATTGCAGAGGGAGAGAATAGAATAGAAAACATGTATGCAGTTGAATAGAATAGAATAGAAAACATGATTGCAGAGGAAGAGAATAGAATAGAATATAATAGAATAGAAAACATGATTGCAGAGGGAGAGAATAGAATAGAATATAATAGAATAGAAAACATGATTGCAGAGGGAGAGAATAGAATAGAATAGAATAGAAAACATAACGGCAGAGGAAGAGAATAGAATAGAATATAATAGAATAGAAAACATGATTGCAGAGGGAGAGAATAGAATAGAATAGAATAGAATAGAAAACATAACGGCAGAGGAAGAGAATAGAATAGAATAGAAAAGAATAGAAAACATGATTGCAGAGGGAGAGAATAGAATAGAATAGAATAGAATAGAATAGAATAGAAAACATAACGGCAGAGGAAGAGAATAGAATAGAATAGAATAGAATAGAATAGAATAGAATAGAAAACATAACGGCAGAGGAAGAGAATAGAATAGAATAGAATAGAATAGAAAACATAACGGCAGAGGAAGAGAATAGAATAGAATAGAATAGAATAGAATAGAATAGAATAGAAAACATGATTGCAGAGGGAGAGAATAGAATAGAATAGAATAGAATAGAATAGAATAGAATAGAACTGTCTGTGGGAGGAGTCAGTAAGCTAAGCTATAGGTGGTTATGGGTAATAAGGAGTTATTATCACTCCTGATAGACAGTAAAATTATAGAAATATGAAGTTATTGATCTCTTTGATCTTTTTGATCTCTTTGATCTTCGGCTGTGACATGAAAGTGATGTCACCTTCCAATCAGAAAACAACACTTAAAGAATAAGAGCACGAGCCCCGCGTTTCTCAGCGTTATAAACCACTCACACGATTCTTACGGTCACGTGGATCCACGCGGGGTTCTGCTGCCTGGCGCGTGGAATCGGCTCTTCATCCCTGGACACTGATTGTGAATGTGTACAATCGACGTATTGAACGCGCGCGGATCCGCACCGCGGCGCCAACGCTGCTTCTTTATGTCCGCGCGCGACTTGGAAGGCTCGCGGGTGATTTTAGAATTCCAGAGTTGCGGCTCACGTGCCGTGCAAGGAGCGAGCGGTCGGTTGAAAAGGCGTCGCGTGCGTTATTGTTCCGTTTCTTTCCGTTAACGAAGCGAACGAACCGAGCCGCTCGTGCACTTGTTAGCGCGTGACGGAGCCGCCAGACCGCGAGCGCAGCTTCCTCACCTCCTCGCAGGCGTGACTGGAGCTCGAGAAGGAGCGCGAGCCCGTTGTTTTCGGATGTCACGCGGCCGTCTGAAGGAGGTGGTCAAGAACCCAAAGTGGTCGTCCTCCCACGAGCCCGCCGGACCACCGCTCACTTCTCCAAGACAGAGACGGGATCGTAGAACCGACACCAGCCGCTTCCCTCGCGCCCCTCAGGACTCGCGACCCGGTTCGTCCACTCACAACCGGACCGCGAGCTGATGTGAAGGAGGAGCGCGTGACGCGGGCGAGGCGTCCTCTGTCCAGCTCTGATGTTCTCCTAGCAGCTCTGATGGAGTCCGAGGCTCTGAGAGCTTTAGGCTGGAGCTACTCTCTCCCCTCCCCTCCCACGCACGCACACACACGCGCGCGCGCACGCACACGCCCACACGAGTGTGTATTCCTGTCGAGGGTTCTTCAAGAGCTCGTGAGAGTGTGTTCTACGTAGAACCTTCTTGAAGATGTCAACCTTCTTGACCCTGTGCTAGATGTTGGTGCAGTATAGAACCACATACGACACCTTCTCCAACAGTGTGAGGAACCAGTTCACCATGCATAGAACAATCTGCCTAGAACCGTTATCTTTACTAAAGAACCCCTGAAGAACCCTCTGTTTTAACAGTGAACCTAAAAGATGGATGTTCAAGGGTTCTTTAGTAAATGGGAACAGAACCATGAACTTGTTGCATGTTCAAAAGATTCTTTGCATGGTGAAATGGTTCCTCATTAGGGTTCTTCTATTATAAAAATAGTAGAACCCTTTTTTTGGTTCTATAAAGAACCATATTCAAAAAGGTTATATATAAAACCACATGCATCCCATTCTCAGACAATCTGAAGAACCATGGAAAGAACCATTGAAGTATCAAAATTTTCTAAATAGCTCCATTCCCTTTGAGGAACCATGTTTTTTAAAAGTGAACCTAAAAGATGGTTCTTCAAGGGTTCTTTAGTAAAAGATAATGGAACCATGAACACTTAAAGAACTGTGTTTAAAAGTTCTTTGCATGGTGAAATGGTTCCTCAAATTGTTTCTTATATTGTTACAACCGTGTCATTGTAACAATAGTAGAATACTTTTTTGGTTCCATAAACAACCAAATTCAAAAAGGTTCTATATAGAACCACATACATCACATTCTGTGACAATCTGAAGAGATATGCAAAGAACCATTTAAGCATCAACGCAGTCTAGATAGAACCATTCCCTTTGAAGAACCATGTTTTTTATTAGTGAACCCAAAGAATGGTTCTTCAAGCGTTCTTTGGTAAAAGGTCATAGAACCAAGAACACTCAAAGAACTGTGTTTAAAAGTTCTTTGTATGGTGAAATGGTTCCTCAAAAGGGTTTTTATATTATATCAACTTTGACACTGCAACAATAGTAGAACCCACATTCTCTGGCAATCAGAAGAACCACGAAGAACCAGCCCCTTATGTTGAAGAACCCTTAAGGAACCATGTTTAAGAGTGAACATAAAACATGGTTCTTCAAGGGTTCTTTAGTAAATGGGAATGAAACCATAAACGCTTAAATAACAGAACCAGAAACACTTTTCGGTTCTTTATAGAACCATATTCAAAAAGGTTCTATATAGAACTACATACATCACATTCCTCATCAACATGATGAACCAACCACTACACCACCACACTAACCACTACACCACCATACTAACCACTACACCACCATACTAACCACTACACCACCATACTAACCACTACACCACCATACTGACCACTACACCACCACACTAACCACTACACCACCATACTAACCACTACACCACCATACTAACCACTACACCACCATACTGACCACTACACCACCATACTGACCACTACACCACCATACTAACACTACATCACCATACTAACCACTACACCACCATACTGACCACTACACCACCATACTGACCACTACACCACCATACTAACCACTACACCACCGTACTAACCACTACACCACCATACTAACCACTACACCACCGTACTGACCACTACACCACCATACTAACACTACATCACCATACTAACCACTACACCACCATACTAACCACTACACCACCATACTGACCACTACACCACCATACTGACCACTACACCACCATACTAACACTACATCACCATACTAACTACTACACCACCGTACTAACCACTACACCATCATACTAACACTACACCACCGTACTAACCACTACACCACCGTACTAACTACTACACCATCATACTAACACTACACCACCGTACTAACCACTACACCACCGTACTAACCACTACACCACCGTACTAACCACTACACCACCATACTGACCACTACACCACCGTACTAACCACTACACCACCATACTGACCACTACACCACCGTACTAACCACTACACCACCATACTAACCACTACACCACCGTACTAACCACTACACCACCATACTAACCACTACACCACCATACTAACTACTACACCACCATACTGACCACTACACCACCGTACTGACCACTACACCACCATACTAACCACTACACCACCATACTAACCACTACACCACCATACTAACCACTACACCATCATACTAACACTACACCACCGTACTAACCACTACACCACCGTACTATCCACTACACCACCATACTAACCACTACACCACCATACTAACACTACACCACCATACTAACCACTACACCACCATACTAACCACTACACCATCATACTAACACTACACCACCGTACTAACCACTACACCACCATACTGACCACTACACCACCATACTAACCACTACACCACCACACTAACCACTACACCACCACACTAACCACTACACCACCGTACTAACCACTACACCACCATACTAACCACTACACCACCGTACTAACCACTACAGCACCGTACTATCCACTACACCACCATACTGACCACTACACCACCATACTAACCACTACACCACCATACTAACCACTACACCACCGTACTGACCACTACACCACCATACTAACCACTACACCACCATACTAACCACTACACCACCGTACTGACCACTACACCACCATACTAACCACTACACCACCGTACTAACCACTACACCACCATACTAACCACTACACCATCATACTAACACTACACCACCGTACTAACCACTACACCACCATACTGACCACTACACCACCATACTAACCACTACACCACCATACTAACCACTACACCACCGTACTAACCACTACACCACCATACTAACCACTACACCACCATACTAACCACTACACCACCGTACTGACCACTACACCACCATACTGACCACTACACCACCATACTAACCACTACACCACCATACTAACCACTACACCACCATACTAACCACTACACCACCATACTAACCACTACACCACCGTACTGACCACTACACCACCATACTAACCACTACACCACCATACTAACCACTACACCACCGTACTAACCACTACACCACCGTACTAACCTCTACACCACCATACTAACCACTACACCACCGTACTAACCACTACACCACCGTACTAACCACTACACCACCATACTAACCACTACACCACCACACTGACCACTACACCACCGTACTAACCACTACACCATCATACTAACACTACACCACCGTACTAACCACTACACCACCATACTGACCACTACACCACCATACTAACCACTACACCACCACACTAACCACTACACCACCACACTAACCACTACACCACCGTACTAACCACTACACCACCATACTAACCACTACACCACCGTACTAACCACTACAGCACCGTACTATCCACTACACCACCATACTGACCACTACACCACCATACTACCCACTACACCACCATACTAACCACTACACCACCGTACTGACCACTACACCACCATACTAACCACTACACCACCATACTAACCACTACACCACCGTACTGACCACTACACCACCATACTAACCACTACACCACCGTACTAACCACTACACCACCATACTAACCACTACACCATCATACTAACACTACACCACCGTACTAACCACTACACCACCATACTGACCACTACACCACCATACTAACCACTACACCACCATACTAACCACTACACCACCGTACTAACCACTACACCACCATACTAACCACTACACCACCATACTAACCACTACACCACCGTACTGACCACTACACCACCATACTGACCACTACACCACCATACTAACCACTACACCACCATACTAACCACTACACCACCATACTAACCACTACACCACCATACTAACCACTACACCACCGTACTGACCACTACACCACCATACTAACCACTACACCACCATACTAACCACTACACCACCGTACTAACCACTACACCACCGTACTAACCTCTACACCACCATACTAACCACTACACCACCGTACTAACCACTACACCACCGTACTAACCACTACACCACCATACTAACCACTACACCACCACACTGACCACTACACCACCGTACTAACCACTACACCACCGTACTAACTACTACACCACCATACTAACCACTACACCACCATACTAACCACTACACCACCGTACTGACCACTACACCACCGTACTAACCACTACACCACCGTACTAACTACTACACCACCATACTAACCACTACACCACCATACTAACCACTACACCACCACACTGACCACTACACCACCGTACTAACCACTACACCACCGTACTAACTACTACACCATCATACTAACACTACACCACCGTACTAACCACTACACCACCATACTAACTACTACACCACCATACTGACCACTACACCACCGTACTGACCACTACACCACCATACTAACCACTACACCACCATACTAACCACTACACCACCATACTAACCACTACACCATCATACTAACACTACACCACCGTACTAACCACTACACCACCGTACTATCCACTACACCACCATACTAACCACTACACCACCATACTAACACTACACCACCATACTAACCACTACACCATCATACTAACACTACACCACCGTACTAACCACTACACCACCATACTGACCACTACACCACCATACTAACCACTACACCACCACACTAACCACTACACCACCACACTAACCACTACACCACCACACTAACCACTACACCACCGTACTAACCACTACACCACCATACTAACCACTACACCACCGTACTAACCACTACACCACCGTACTATCCACTACACCACCATACTGACCACTACACCACCATACTAACCACTACACCACCATACTAACCACTACACCACCGTACTGACCACTACACCACCATACTAACCACTACACCACCATACTAACCACTACACCACCGTACTGACCACTACACCACCATACTAACCACTACACCACCGTACTAACCACTACACCACCATACTAACCACTACACCATCATACTAACACTACACCACCGTACTAACCACTACACCACCATACTGACCACTACACCACCATACTAACCACTACACCACCGTACTAACCACTACACCACCATACTAACCACTACACCACCGTACTAACCACTACACCACCATACTAACCACTACACCACCGTACTAACCACTACACCACCATACTAACCACTACACCACCATACTAACCACTACACCACCACACTAACCACTACACCACCATACTAACCACTACACCACCATACTAACCACTACACCACCGTACTAACCACTACACCACCATACTAACCACTACACCACCGTACTAACCACTACACCACCATACTAACCACTACACCACCATACTGACCACTACACCACCGTACTAACCACTACACCACCATACTAACCACTACACCACCATACTAACTACTACAGTTCTGAAAGTAATCATGCTAGATTCCATTTAAAAACCGGTCTAGACTAAAACGTTCTCTGTAGCTTTAGCTTGTATCTGAACTGCTGTAGGCTGAATATGTGGGGGTGTGTAAATGATTTGGTTTTTATGACATCACAAAAAGCGAAGCATGCAAAATGGGCCAGTTCTGCGGTGTAGATCTGTAGATGAACTGTGTCGAGGTGAGTTGAACTCTTTTGAACTCTCACTTCATAAACTCTTTCACTCTCAGCTACTGAAGACTCAGCTCTGTCCTACTTTATGTTCTCTAAGAACGGCTGCTGGCCATTTGTTGTGTGGAGCAAACTAATGTCCCCACAACGTCAACACGTTCATGGTTTTCATCATACTGGGGACACTGGGTCCCCACAAAGAGCTGAATACATACACACAGCCCAGCGTGGCTACACTGACTGAGAGAGAAGGGCATATGGTGGACGCAGGTGCATCAGCTGAGGCTCTTCCACAGGCAGTGTTCCCAGACAGCTCTCACTAACACTCAATCAAATCCTCACAGCAATGTTCAACATCACCACCTGACCTCACTAACACTCAATCAAATCCTCACAGCAATGTTCAACATCACCACCTGACCTCACTAGCACTCAATCAAATCCTCACAGTAATGTTCAACATCACCACCTGACCTCGCTAACACTCAATCAAATCCTCACAGCAATGTTCAACATCAGTACCTGACCTCACTAACACTCAATCAAATCCTCACAGCAATGTTCAACATCACCACCTGACCTCACTAGCACTCAATCAAATCCTCACAGTAATGTTTAAATCTAGTGTATAGCCTCCCCAGCAGGTTAGAAGGTGTTCTGCAGTAAATGGGAAGGTGCTCGTGGTTAAGGGTTCTGGATTCTGGGTGAGTAGGTGTCTACAGACTGAAATCAGCTGAACTAAAATTGGAACTCATGATCGTTAGGTGTGCTGAGGCAGTGAAGATCAGCAGACCTTTAATTATCACCTCTTCTACTGAACCTTCAAGCTGGATTAGTGAGCTGCTAATCAGACACCATCCATATTCAGGATACTCTAAATGTTTCATGCTTCAGCCTGCAGCTCCTTCGGGGTATGAATGTCATATACTACCCCGTTAACAGTGGGGGCGCTGTGCACAATGGTGGTGTAGTGGTCAATATGGTGGTGTAGTGGTCAATATGGTGGTGTAGTGGTCAGTATGGTGGTGTAGTGGTTAGTATGGTGGTGTAGTGGTTAGTATGGTGGTGTAGTGGTCAATATGGTGGTGTAGTGGTTAGTATGGTGGTGTAGTGGTTAGTACGGTGGTGTAGTGGTCAGTACGGTGGTGTAGTGGTTAGTATGGTGGTGTAGTGGTCAGTATGGTGGTGTAGTGGTCAATATGGTGGTGTAGTGGTCAGTATGGTGGTGTAGTGGTTAGTATGGTGGTCTAGTGGTCAGTACGGTGGTGTAGTGGTCAGTATGGTGGTGTAGTGGTCAGTATGGTGGTGTAGTGGTTAGTATGGTGGTGTAGTGGTCAGTATGGTGGTGTAGTGGTTAGTAAGGTGGTGTAGTGGTTAGTATGGTGGTGTAGTGGTTAGTATGGTAGTGTAGTGGGTGGTGTAGTGGGTGGTGTAGTGGTTAGTATGGTGGTGTAGTGGTTAGTATGGTGGTGTAGTGATCAGTACGGTGGTGTAGTGGTTAGTATGGTGGTGTAGTTGGTGGTGTAGTGGGTGGTGTAGTGGTTAGTACGGTGGTGTAATGGGTGGTGTAGTGGTTAGTATGGTGGTGTAGTGGATAGTACGGTGGTGTAGTGGTTAGTATGGTAGTGTAGTGGGTGGTGTAGTGGTTAGTATGGTGGTGTAGTGGTTAGTATGGTAGTGTAGTGGGTGGTGTAGTGGGTGGTGTAGTGGTTAGTATGGTGGTGTAGGGGTTAGTATGGTGGTGTAGTGGTTAGTACGGTAGTGTAGTGGTTAGTATGGTAGTGTAGTGGGTGGTGTAGGGGTGGTGTAGGGGTTAGTATGGTGGTGTAGTGGTTAGTACGGTGGTGTAGGGGTTAGTATGGTGGTGTAGTGGTTAGTACGGTGGTGTAGTGGTTAGTATGGTAGTGTAGTGGGTGGTGTAGTGGGTGGTGTAGTGGGTGGTGTAGTGGTTAGTATGGTGGTGTAGTGGTTAGTACGGTGGTGTAGTGGTTAGTATGGTGGTGTAGTGGTTAGTATGGTGGTGTAGTGATCAGTACGGTGGTGTAGTGGTTAGTATGGTGGTGTAGTTGGTGGTGTAGTGGGTGGTGTAGTGGTTAGTACGGTGGTGTAGTGGGTGGTGTAGTGGTTAGTATGGTGGTGTAGTGGATAGTACGGTGGTGTAGTGGTTAGTATGGTAGTGTAGTGGGTGGTGTAGTGGGTGGTGTAGTGGGTGGTGTAGGGGTTAGCTCGTTAGTATGCTGGTGTGTGAATGACCCAGTTGGCCCTGAATGCTAGTTTACTCAGTTATTGTGTTTGCTCATGTTTCTCGTGGAAGCTGGTTTTAAATTATTGATTGGAGTTGAGGTCTCCATGCCGAGGTTCTGAATCGCTCCCTGTCGGCCGTGCACGCGGGCTGGTACAGATTCGTCACGCTGGTCGCTTCGGTCCAGCCTCATCTAACACCGGGCGTGAGCGGCCGGGCGCGTGTGCAGTTCAGCCTTTACGAACGTAAGGAAATATTAATGATGGCTCGTTAAATATTCACGGTAACAGGAGGTTACCACTATAGCGGGCCGCGATGGCGGCGTTTGACATATGCAGACAGACGTACACCCACACACGGACGCGGAGGACATCAGACGTGACAGTGCGGCGGCGCTGGAGGAGAAGGAGGGAGTGTGTGCGGGTATGTACGCGGCTGTTGTGAGCTGTGGGTCTCGGCGGGGATGGCCTGCTTCTTTTCAGGAATCCCACCACATGACTGCACTGCCCTGATGTGGAGCTGCTCTGAATGATTCATAGACCATGAAAGTGTAAGAGCCAGCAATAGAAATGTATACAGCACACAGAGATCAGAGACCCCTCTCACCACGACCCCCCCTCAACATAATCACCACGGTTACAACAAGAACAGCAGGGAGTACAACACCACACAACACCACCCAACAGCTAGGACATTTAAACCACCTCCTTATACCTCCACTCACTGTCCACTGTATCAGCTCCACTGACCATACAGGACCTCCACTCACTGTCCACTGTATCAGCTCCACTGACCATACAGAAGCTCCACTCACTGTCCACTGTATCAGCTCCACTGACCATACAGGACCTCCACTCACTGTCCACTGTATCAGATCCACTGACCATACAGGACCTCCACTCACTGTCCACTGTATCAGATCCACTGACCATACAGAAGCTCCACTCACTGTCCACTCTATTAGACACTCCTACTACTTGCTGGTCCACCTTGTAGATGTAAAGTCAGAGACAGTAGCTCATCTGCTGCTGCACAGTTTGTGTTCCTCTAGTTCTTCATCAGTGGACACAGGACGCCGCCCACAGGACACTGCTGTCTGGATAGTTTTGGTTGGTGGACTATTCTCAGGTCAGCAGTGATGCTGAAATGTTCAAAACTCCAGCAGCACGACCACGTCTGATCCACTCACACCTGCACAACACACAAGGTGTTTACATTGTGTGTTTACATACACACTCCACACAGACACTGGGAGACCGTACACACTCCACACAGAAACTGGGAGACCATACAGACTCCACACAGACACTGGGAGACCATACACACTCCACACAGACACTAGGAGACCATACACACTCCACATAGACACTGGGAGACCATACACACTCCACACAGACACTGGGAGACCATACACACTCCACACAGACACTGGGAGACCGTACACACTCCACACAGACACTGAGAGGCCATACAGACTCCACACAGACACTGGGAGACCATACACACTCCACACAGACACTGGGAGACCATACACACTCCACACAGACACTAGGAGACCATACACACTCCACACAGACACTAGGAGACCATACAGACTCCACACAGACACTGGGAGACCATACACACTCCACACAGACACTGGGAGACCATACACACTCCACACAGACACTGGGAGACCATACACACTCCACACAGACACTGGGAGACCATACAGACTCCACACAGACACTGGGAGACCGTACACACTCCACACAGACACTGGGAGACCATACACACTCCACACAGACACTGGGAGACCATACACACTCCACACAGACACTGGGAGACCATACACACTCCACACAGACACTGGGAGACCATACACACTCCACACAGACACTGGGAGACCATACACACTCCACACAGACACTGGGAGACCATACACACTCCACACAGACACTGGGAGACCGTACACACTCCACACAGACACTGGGAGACCATACACACTCCACACAGACACTAGGAGACCATACAGACTCCACACAGACACTGGGAGACCATACAGACTCCACACAGACACTGGGAGACCATACACACTCCACACAGACACTGGGAGACCATACACACTCCACACAGACACTGGGAGACCATACACACTCCACACAGACACTGGGAGACCATACAAACTCCACACAGACACTGGGAGACCATACACACTCCACACAGACACTGGGAGACCATACACACTCCACACAGACACTGGGAGACCATACACACTCCACACAGACACTGGGAGACCATACAGTCAGTGCAGAGTCATAACGTTGATTATTGATTAAGTGGACACGTGTTTATGATAACTTTATGAAATAATGTTTATTAGATCATAAGTTCATTTATTTACAACACAGTGAGGTACCATCACATGGGCGGAGCTGAAAAAGAAGGGATGAGGTGAGGAGGCTGGAGAGTGTGTGGTTCATTCTCCACCAGCATGGTGTCCTATGCACCATGAGATCAGGTACTCGGGGACAGAGGGGTTCTAGCTAGATATCTAGTCTGTGATGGGTGGAGGGAAATGTCTGACTGGCTGAATGAGGGTTTTTTGGAGGGGGGGTGGGGGTGTGGGGGTTCTCCTCAGCCCTGCCGACCCCGAGGGCCTCCGTGTTTACGTCTGCACGAGCCCAGGAGTGTCTCCAGAGCCATCTTCACAAAAGCCTGGAAGTTACTGCTTCTCTCCCTTCGGCTGTCCTGCGAGAGGAAGACACACAGACAGATACCTTCACTGGAAACACACCACATCTCTATACCCCGCATAGCACACGCCACAGACATACTGAATACTTCAGAGTACATACTGAATACTTCATAGTACATACTGAATACTTCATAGTGCATACTGAATACTTCATAGTACATACTGAATAATTCATAGTGCATACTGAATAATTAATAGTACATACTGAATACTTCATAGTACATACTGAATACTTCATAATATATACTGAAAAATTAATAGTACATACTGATTACTTCATAGTACATACTGAATAATTCATAGTAGATACTGAATAATTCATAGTGCATACTGAATAATTAATAGTACATACTGAATACTTCATAATATATTCTGAAAAATTAATAGTACATACAGAATACTTCATAGTACATACTGAATAATTCATAATATATACTGAATAATTCATAGTACATACTGAATAGTCCATAGTATGTGCTAAATAGTTCATAGTATATACTTAATAATTAATAGTACATACTGAATAATTCATGTTACATACTGAATAGTCCATAGTATGTGCTAAATAGTTCATAGTATATACTAAATAATTTATAGTACATACTGAATAATTCATATGACATACTGAATAGTTCATAGTATGTGCTAAATAGTTCATAGTATATACATAATAATTAATAGTAGATACTGAATAATTCATATTACATACTGAATAGTTCATAGTATGTGCTAAATAGTTCATAGTATATACTTAATAATTAATAGTAGATACTGAATAATTCATATTACATACTGAATAGTTCATAGTATGTGCTAAATAGTTCATAGTATATACTTAATAATTAATAGTACATACTTAATAGTTCATAATATATACTGAATAATTCATAGTACATACTGAATAGTTCATAGTATATACTAAATAATTCACAGTACATACTGAATAATTCATATTACATACTGAATAGTTCATAGTATGTACTAAATTGTTCATAGTGTATACTGAATAATTCATAGTACATACTGAATAATTCATATTACATACTGAATAGTCCATAGTATATACTAAATAATTCATAGTAGATACTGAATAATTCATAGCACATACTCAATACTTTATAGTACATACTGAATACATTATAGTAGATACTGAATAGTTCATAGCATGTACTGAATAGTTCATAGTAGATACTGAATACATTATAGTAGATACTGAATAATTCATAGTAGATACTGCATAATTTATAGTAGATACTGAATAATTCATAGTAATTCATTAGGTTACCACTATGTTTAGTGTTAAGGTACTGAATGTAGGATAGACTCCAGAACTTAAAATCGGAGCCCCCTGAAGCCCCCCACAGCGCTGCAGTGCTGTCAATGCTTACCTCCTTGCTTCTTATTGTCATCTCCTTTCTGATCACCTTTCTTCGGCTGCTCCTTAGGACTCTGAGGTTGCTGCAGGAGGGAGAACACACAGACGGGCGTATGTCAGGACCAGAAGTTCTCAGATAAATAATAGTTTTAACATTTTCAGGCGTCTGTTCTGGAATCAGTCACACCGAGGCCCCTCTCTCTCTCTCTCTCTCTCTCTCTCTCTCTCTCTCTCTCTCTCTCTCTCTCTCTCTCTCTCTCTCTCTCTCTCTCTCTCTCTCTCTCTCTCTCTCTCTCTCTGTATTCAGCTCTGTGTAGGTGATGTGTGTAACGGCGGCCGTCCTGACGACCTCGTAGTAAATCAGAGAGAGCTGAATTGCCGCCCACAGGAGAGTGCTTTAGATAAGAGCAGGAGTGCTGCGGTGTGAATGTAACCCTAGTGCAAATCACTTCATACAGTTTTGCTGTGAATGTGGCGCGTGGGCCGGGAGCGGAGCCTCGGAGGGGCCGGTGTTTACCTTGGTGGCGGATTTCTTGTCCGACTTGTTACCTGTGAGGAAATAACGAGAGTGTTAAAGCTGAACACAGCCTTTACACGACTTCGCATTCAGTACACTGTTCAGCATTCAGCAGGCAAAAGATTCTACAGTTACTTTTCTAAAAGATTCATATTCTGAAGTCCGACCCCCCCCCACCACCCACCCCACCCCGGCTTCCCTAGTGTACCTTTTGTTCCGGGCATGTTGGCTGTGCTCCAAAGTCCTTGCGTGCTCTTTGAAAATGAGGTGCCCGGCCTTAGCCGCTTCGCTCATTTATTGCCCTGGCCGGTGAATAGCTCCGTCCCCGGGGCCCCTTCGGGAAAGAGCTCGGGGAAAAAGCAAAGAGCCCCGTCAGCTGTGGCGCTCCGAGGCCTTCGAGCGCGTCTCTGCTGAGGTCAGGTGAAAGCGCGGACCCCCGAGCTCCTTTTGTACAGTTAATCCTTTTATTGTTATGAAAATGATGGACGGTTCGCTCTTATTGCTTACTGTGTCCAGGACCGTATGACAGCGGACAATAGAAAAAAGAAATATGTGTTAATGTGGACGGGGCCCGGGGCCTTGAATAATCTATACTGTTGCTGTTCTCGGGGCAATGTCAGTGTTAGCTTTGGAGATCTTTTGAGATCCCATTGAAACTGCCGTCCCATTATTTAATATCTACAGAAACACATTAGTCTAGTAAACCAGAGTGAGGAGGTTCCAAACTGAATCTTAATCTTAAACTTTTAGAATCCAGTAACATTAAGATTATAATTAAAGTGTTTAAAGACCCTCAGGGCTGCAGAGGTCAGACCCACAGCAACTCAATAAATAAAATAAACTATTGACTGCATCTATGAATGTTACTGGAGTTTTGTGTCCAGTAGATACTAAATAATTCATAGTGGATACTGAGAAACTCATAGCAGCTACCATATAATTCATAGTAGCTACTGAATAATCTATAGTAGATTTTAAATAAGTCATAGTAGATACTAAATAATTCATAGTGGATACTGAAAATTCATAGCTGTTACCATATAATCCATAGTAGATACTGAATAATTCATAGTAGATACTGAATATTTCATAATAGATGCTGAATATTCCATAGTATATACTAATAATTCATAATGGATACTGAATAATTCATAGTGGATACTAAGAAATTTGTAGCAGTTACCATATCATTCATAGTAGATATTGAATAATTCATAGTGGATACTGAAAATTTATAGCAGTTACTCCCTCACAGAAAGTTATTACATGAAGTGGTTATAAATATGTGGTGATGATGTCTGATATATTATTTGATGATAGTTTTGTGATTAAAGTCTGTGCTTAAATTTAAGTTTAATCCATTTAGTTTTAGTTTAGTTTTAATCCATTAATGGTGGAGGGGAATATACAGGACATGAGGCAAAATATCCCCCCCAAAAACCATATTAGGTAAGACCCCTGATAATTTTACTATCATCAGTGTTTTATACAGAGAAACACGATAGGAACCAAACATCCAGAGCTTCCGCACAGAAACGTATTACATTAAATGGTATGAATGTGAGGCCTGATGTCTGACTCATTATGCCAGATAGTGTTTCGATTAAAATTTTGGCTTAAATTTTATTTGAATCCCTTCATTTGAAGCCATTCCTGGCAGAGGGGTACACACAGGGTGTTGTGAGGCAACACTGGTGGTTCACTGGTGTTTTCATTTGTGGTAGTAAACAGTGTAGAATGTCTATATTGGTATTGTAGACCTGGAGACCCCTGTTTCTCATCACCACCACTGAAAGGATGTCAACAGACCTGTTAGCTCTGAAGGGGACCCAGAAGAAAGATTGTAATGATCTTCAGGTGGGCTAGGACCAGATGTTTAAGGACCATCATGACTGCAGAGGTCAGGTCCACTGGCAACTTAATGTATAGATATGTTGACTTCTGGTTACCATCACCACCACTGTAAAGACATCGGAGCTTCTACAATCAATCATTTCACACCAAACCACTCTTAATGACTCTGTTTGTACCTACAATTTTGGAAAATTGATGTAATTCCCCTTTAAAGTCAAATAGCACATTTCTACATTGTTAAAGTATGTGGATAAAATTGGCTTAAATTTTATTTTTATCCATTGTTTAACCCATTCCTGGCACATACAGGATATTCCCCTGAAAACATAATAGGCCATAGTTTCTGACAATTTTACATACCATGTTGTATTTTTCTCATTATACTTTCTTATATTAATGACTTAGCATCTCATAACTATGAGATTCGGTTCCATAATTTTGACTTAGTATCTCATAATTATTAGATTCTGTCCTGTTCTGTTCTTTTTAAGAATAATGACATGGCTTAGTATGTCATAATTATGACTTACTTTCTCATAATTATGACTTAACATCTTATACTTATGAGATTCAGTTCCATAATCGTGGCTTAGTAAGTCACAATTGTGATTTACATTCTCATCATTTTGACTTAGTATCTCATAATTATGAGATTGGGTTCCATAATTATGATTTAGTATCTCGTGATCATGATGTACTTTCCCCATAATTATGATATATTGTGAGAAACTAAGTCATAACTAAGTCATAATCATACTAAGTTATTATTATTAATTATAAATCGTTATGACAGGGTTGAGCTATAGAAGAAATAGAAATCCACCCTGTTGTTTGTGTGAGGATAATTAAAAGGTTAATAATAAGGCGCGACTGTTCAAAAGTGCTGATCTCCAAACAGTCCCGCTCGACTAGGTCTAAGCGTGGTCCGCGGGGCGGATGTTATAGAGATCTGCGCGATTCCAGGCGACTGGAAAAACGGCGGTCACGTGACGTTATCCGTCCGTCCAGGCAAAATGAGCCGGTGAGGATTCGGAGGTAGGAGCGCCGCGGAACAAAACACACACTAGAGTAAAAACCGAGCGACCGAGGAGGAGAAACAGTCTCGGGATCGGTTAATGTTGTCGGTTGAGGTAACTGACTGGGTTTGTTTGGCTGGCGGTTCGCTGGGTGTAGCCCGTTAGCTCCTGCGCTAACTGCTAACCGCTAGCTGCCTGGTTTCCGTAGCCGAGGAGCTAACTGTTGCCTAACAGGGCAGCTGGCGTTTCTGAGGGGGCGGTTTTGGCGTTTCTGCGAGCAGATAAACACATTTTTGCGTTACTTTGCGGTGACATCGCTGCGTTAACATGAACCTCTCGCCTCTCTTGCCAAACGTAGGAAAATAATCAGCTTTATTTGGAGCCATAACATTAGCAAGAGCTGCTGTCGCTGCTTCTGGTCGCTCTGGCTAGCTGTACTGGATGCTGTGGTGTAATTATAATATATATATACACACACCTGTGGACTGTACGGCTCATGTAAATGTTTATGTTTTATATTTTTATTCTTTCTCTGAAGGGATCTGGCGTGAACCCTGCTGCTCTCAGCGTGTGTGGAATGGCTGCAGTCTGGCAGCAAGTGCTGGCAGTGGACGCAAGGTGAGAGCTGATCAGCGCTCCTCAGGAAGACCTGACAGATGTCACTGCGTGTCCAAAAATATCCGGACACCTGCACCTGCTCAGATGCAGCTTGTATCATCTCCGTAGAAAGGCACTGACCAGTAGAATACGGAGGGATGCTGTGGTCACTACTGCCAAACACTGTAACTAGAAGGGTATAAATACCCACAACACTGTGTTCTCTGGAAGGATGGAGCTCCATCCAGTACCTTGGGGAGTGATCCAGAATCTGCTAAATAATACAGAGTAATAATAATAAATATTCCAGAGTGAATTACCTGCTTTAATACTCCAGCTCCAGAGTGAAGATCGTCCTTGCTCTTATCCACGTCTCAGTGATGTAAACAAAACTGAGTGAAAGGAAACGGATGGGACTGAAGTCACTTCCTGTTCACCAGTTGTTTGTTCAGATCTTCTCGTTCTACCTTAAGTGGTGCATTGTTTAAGGTGGAACAAGGAAATTAGATTAAGGCCTGGTGGTTTCGTTATCAAATTACTGAGATGTGGAATCAGGATGCTCAGGCTAATCAGGGAAATTACAGTGATTCTTTATCCCCTGTATAAATTGACCGGTCAAATTACACATTGATTACATTACCGGACCCCCGTCTGGTAAAGTAATCCCACTTTAATAGGACTTGAGGGCGAGAACTCTGTCTCTATCAGTACACTTCATTTTAGAAGAAGAGAGTAGGTGTCTGCAAACTTTTGGACAAGTAGTGTATCTGGTTTGTCGTGTTCAGTGTAATCACTCCTTTATCACTCACTGCTAGATTCCAGGACTATGGAATTGATTTCTTTGATGGCACTGTTTAATTGAATTGTGTTAAAGAGTTTGCGCTCCAGTAATCAATAGAGCTGCCATAGCCATATTTGCAAATGATTAGCTTATATTTTGTATCCCCAGGTATTATGTTTGCCTTGTAAACCAATGTGCTCAATAGAGCTGTCACAGTTACTCCACTGAACCTAAATCCTATGAAAATATACATGACTGAATTGAATTGAGGTACCTTTTTGATAATTTCTTTGAGAGATATGATGATAAATTATTAGAACCTGGCGATATGATATGTATCAGCATACAGGGGTGACCATTCATCATATTGCAATATAGTGAGATACTGTAAGAAAGACGATATATTGAGAGTTTAAATCTAGTTTTAGAAAAACTATCATCAGTATAAAACACCATCATATACATGTAATTACTAATTCTAACGTTGGTGATGTGCTGTGCCAATGCTATTTGTTTATACTGGAGTGGAAAAGGACTGTCTAGTGATCTGTGGTTTAAACCCAACACAAACTGAACCACTGCCTGCCACTGATATTTATATTAACTTCTAATTAATAAGCAGTGCTGTGTTTTGCTGTGAGAATCAGTGCCATATCGCAAAACACAACACTCCGATCAAGTTTATTAGAACTTTCTAAAACTCTCTCTCTCTCGAGCCTAATGCATGGTTATTAAGCTGCTGATCTTAAAAGCTCTTTCAGCTTCTCTGCTTCTAAACTGTGGAGCTCAGTTCAGCTTCTACTAGACAGTCCAGCTCACTTTTACTACATTATATCATTATATATATATATATATATATATATATATAGGGGCTGGGTATCGCCACTGATTTCCCGGATTGATTCGATCCCGATTCACAAGGTCCTCATTCAATTAAATTTCCGATTCGATTAGATTCAGTTCAGTATCAATTCATTTATGGATATTTCAGTTACAATAATATGTTTTGTTTGAATATGAAAAGATATTTTCAGAGAATTAATGTGGTAAATGAACAAGGAACACTCAACCTACCATTACTAAAAACATTAGTGTTTATATGTTTATATTCACTGTCATGGTTTCTGAATCCAAAATGTAGCAGACATCTTCCTTCAAGTTCTGGGGCGCCTTCACTTGTGCTCCAGCCATGCTTAACTGATGAGCACCCCCAGCCAGATCTCATTGTGCGAAAAACAATGGCTGACTCTGAGACTTGGAGGGGCTGGGGGGGCTGGAATGCTAATTTTAAAGATCGATATATATATATATATATATATATACACACACACACACACACACACACACACACACACACACACACACACAGGGTGTGTCAGAAGTCTCTTGACACCCTGTAATATGATCTTGTAAGCCACCATATTGGATCAAGAGTAAGTTTCTCCAATAGGAAGGTGGTCGTGTAGCAGATCAAAGAAGATCAGAAGTGTCTCAGAAATTGATTGATGTAATCAGATTTGGAATATCTCTTGTGGTTCAAACGTTATCAACACAGAAAATAACAATCAGTGAGCTGTCCCTGGAGCTGAACTGAGCCTTCAGATCTGTGATCAGCATCAATCGATTTCTGAGACAGGTCTGGTCTTCTTTGATCTGCTACACGACCACCTTCCCATTGGAAAAACTTGCCCTTGATCCAATATAGAGGCTTTCAAGATCTTAAAAGATAAGCCACCTCTAACATTACTAGCTGGGGTATTAACAAACATTACTAGCTGGGGTATTAACAAACATTACTAGCTGGGGTATTAACAAACATTACTAGCTGGGGTATTAACAAACATTACTAGCTGGGGTATTAACAAACATTACTAGAGGGTGCATTTATGACTCTTTCAGAAAACATAAAACTGTGCTAGCATGTAGGATATGGGTAATTGAAAGTCTTCCTTGTTTATCTTTTTGAAGTCTTTGCCAGGCTGTGCATATTGAATTGTTTTATTAATTGAATTATTGTTTGGCTGTTTTTTGATTTTTTTTAAAAATATTTCTCAAAAGAACTGATGGAGAACTCTAGAACCGACAGTGACACTGTAGTAGTGTATAGGTTAAACATGAAAACTGTTCAAGTCATTAGTTTTCATCTCCCCATTCTCTCTCTCTCTCTCTCTCTCCTTCTCTCTCTCTCTCTCTCTCTCCTTCTCTCTCTCTCTCTCTCTCTCTCTCTCTGTGTCTCTCTCTCTCTCTCTCTCTCTCTCTTCCTCCCTCTCTCCTTTCTCTCTCTCTCTCTCTCTCTCTCTCTCTCTCTCTCTCTCTCCCTCTCTCCTCTCTCTCTCTCTCTCTCTCTCTCTCTCTCTCTCTCTCTCTCTCTCTCTCTCTCTGTTTGTGTGTGTTCTCTGTCCTATGCTCCCTCGCTTCAGGTACAATGCTTACCGCACGCCTACGTTCCCCCAGTTCCGCACGCAGTACATCCGCCGGCGCAGCCAGCTGCTCCGCGAGAACGCCAAGTGTGGCTTTGAGCCGGGGCTGCGCAGGCAGTACCTGCGTCTGCGCAGCCAGCTGCTCGCCCTGCGATACGGGCCGCTGTCAGAGCAGAGCAGCTTCAGAGCCAGCAGTGTGCGCAGCTCCCGCACCACACTGGACCGCATGGAGGTTAGAGCCAGGCTGCAGAGAGACAGACGCAGGGGTAGACAGATGGAGAAACAGAAAGCATTCACTGATGACAGAACTGATTTAGCGCTGTTTGGAAACATAGACAGTCAGAGACTAGAGGTGTAGCTGGATGCTCGATGCATTTTAAATAAAATGTTTATATTTGTTTTGTAGAGTGTAAAGAAATCTGAGTCTATAAGTTTCCCTGCATCAAACCATAAGACCACTTTGACTGCAAAAAAATCCAAAATTGATGGAGTTTCCAGCAAATATCGGTATATATTGCACTTTAAATTATTATTATTATTATTATTATTAATATTAATATTATACAAGGCCTTAGAGTATTTTGTATAAAACATATATAAAAGCTGCAAGGCTTTGTATAATATAAATAATAAAAATAATAATAACGTCCTAATATTAAAATAACATATACATCACAATTAACAAATGCTCAGCGTTAACACTGCAAAACATTGGGGAGTCAAATTTTCAGAGACACCATCACATTATTAACTGAGAATAAATAAAATGTAATTATTTATTTTTAAATAATTTTTGTTATCTGAGATTCGATGACCACATATTATTTATTATTAAGAACTCTAATTATAGACTGCATTTTATTTTAAAATAATCAATTAAGAGTACAACTGTAAACAATACAAAACTCTGTACATCCATCTTATGTAAAACATATATGAAATAATGAATTAGTAAATATTAAAAAATTACAGTATTGTTAATATTGAAATATTGCAAAATCGTTGATAATGAAATATCACAAAATTGTCAGTATTAAAATATTGCAAAATTGTCAATATTAAAATAAAAAAATGTAAATATTAAAATAGCACAATAATGTTAATATTGAAATATCTCAATATTATTAATACTGAAACATTACAATATTGTTAATACTAAAATATCGCAAAAAGATTCATATTAAAATATTGTGAAATTGTAAATATTTAAATATCACAATATTGAAATATCGCAAAATGGTTAATATTGAAATATCACAGGATTGTCAATATGAAAATATTTTTAAAAACGGTCTATATTAAAATATTGAAAAATTGTTAATATTGAAATTTTGCAAAATTGTTAATATTGAAATTCCCTTAAAATTGATATTAAAGTATTGAAGTAAATTGACTGATTCTGGGCGTTAATGTTTGTGGTTTCAGAAAATAAAAATTTTTTAAATGAGAGATCCTCAGAAGAGATGCTATATTATTTTATTTTTTTCATAATATATTAAAATCATTACTTCCAGTGAACTTGTGCTCTGTTTAGAGGAGCCAAGCCAGCAAAGCAGGAGCTTCGTGTTGAGGCAGTGAATTTGAAGCTTACATGTTTGGTCCCCCTCTCGAGCCCCCCGTGCATGCACACTGATTTGATATGGAGGCTTTTGTCTTGCACGAATGCCTGTGTTAGTGTGCAGCGTTAGTGTGCAGCGTTAGTGTGCAGCGTTAGTGTGCAGCGTTAGTGTGCAGAGTTAGTGTGCAGCGTTAGTGTGCAGCGTTAGTGTGCAGCGTTAGTGTGCAGCGTTAGTGTGCAGTGTGGTTCCGCTGAGCTGCTGGTGAACCGTGTTCTGCGGTTAGGTGGTTCTGAAATGCAGGTGTGATTAGTGTGCATGGCTTCTACATGTTCAGGTAGACGTACAGCACTAGATCAACTCTCCGAGTTCTCTCTCCCTCCCCCCCTTCCTCTCTCTCTCTCTTTCTCCTTTCTTTCTTCCCCCTCCATCATGTCTCTCTTTTCCTTTTGTTTTCTGCCATGATGCTCTGTCTCTCTTTTCTCTCCCTGTTTCTCAAATCTCTCTATTTTTACTCCTATGCTTTACTCCCCATGTCTTGTCTTCCCTGTCTCTTTCCCTCTCTCGCCCCTCTCGGCTTTTATCTCTCTTTCCCTTCTTCCTCCCTTCTCCTGTCTTTCTCTGAACCAGGACTTTGAGGAGGACCCCCGTGCTCAGGGTGCTCGAGGTCATCGCCGGTCAGTGAGTCGCGGTTCTTACCAGCTGCAGGCCCAGATGAACCGAGCGGTGTACGAGGAGAGGTGAGCAGCTGATGTTCTCTCTCTCTATCCGCTTATCTGCGTCTCTATATCCTTCTTCAGTGACGACCCAGTACATCCAAACGTAACGGAACCTGCCTGTGATCGTTCCTTTAGAAGGTTCTCCCCTCTTTTACACGGGTTCAACAAGTTTTGGAACGTTCTCCCCCTCATTCACACTTCTCTATAATGTCCTCCTCCTTTCAAACTGTTATAGATTGTTCTCCCCCATGTGCACTGTTCACTCACACTGTTCTAGATTGTTCTCTCCCATTTACATGGTTTGCTTACACTGTTCTAGATTGTTCTCCCCCATGTGCACTGTTCACTCACACTGTTCCAGATTGTTCTCTCCCATTTACACTGTTCACTCACACTGTTCTAGATTATTCTTTCCCATTTACACTGTTCACTCACACTGTTCTAGATTGTTCTCTCCCATTTACACTGTTCACTCACACTGTTCTAGATTGTTCTCTCCCATTTACACTGTTCACTCACACTGTTCTAGATTATTCTTTCTCATTTACACTGTTCGCTCACACTGTTCTAGATTGTTCTCTCCCATTTACACTGTTCACTCACACTGTTCTAGATTATTCTTTAAAATAGTTTTACTCATAACCAAGAATTCAAGGTCCACATGGTTCTGTAGACAGTTCTGCCGTTCTGGAACCCAACAACATTCAACAGAGCCGTTTCATTAAAGAGACACGCTGGAGAACCTTCTTCAGCACTCTGTACAGTTCTAAAACTGATGTAGTTTATTTATATTTCTGATTTCAGGCCCCCGGGCAGTCTGGTGCCCACCTCCGTGGCGGAGGCGAGTCGTGCCATGGCAGGTGACACCACCCTGAGCGAGAACTACGCCTTCGCCGGCATGCACCACATCTTCGACCAACACGTCGACTCGGCCGGTGAGAACGCTAAGCGGCAGGTCTTCCTCAGATCAGCTCCGCTTTGTTCTGCTCCATTTGATTGTTATAAGTTCAGTACCAGTCCAGAACCTGGACACACCTGCCTGAGCGTGTGTTACTTTGATCTTTTTTTTTTTTTTTATATACATATGCTTCGTTTGAAATGAACCAAGGGAACCAGCAGAAGACGTCAGTCCTTTTTGTGTTCAGTGAACTTTCAAGAGCACCTGGTTCTTATTCTGGTCCACTTGTTCAGACCACAGCTCCTTTAGAACTCCTTTAGAGCCCTTTCACACCCATGTTCACCTGCTGGGTGTGAAGGTGGACAGAGCTCTCAGGTAACATTACAACCTCTCAGGTGGTGAGAGAAGCCATGTCTGCGTGTAGAGCCACGAAGGTCCAATACTGTGTTCAGAATAACCTGTTTGAAGTGTAAACACCAGCTAATATGAAAAGGTCAAACTAGGCATGGACAATAATTTGATATCGGTATTTATCGTGATATGTTTTAATAACGGTGAAATGATTTTTGGGGTTTTTGATGTATTATTTACAGCAGGGGTGCAGCCAGATTTTTATTGACCCGCGGAATCACCCTTAATGGCCGGCCGGTACGTCGCTGTGTTAGGAAGGCAAAGTTAAATAAACTTAAGGCTGATTTGAGGCTCAAGACTATTAATATATCACATGCTTATGTTTCCAGGGGTTACGGGGCAGAGTTAATTAACGCTTGTGGTTTTATACAATCTGTATTTCCTGTAAGCATCTACACTTCAGTCTACAGATGTTTGACTGAGTTTCATAACATTATCTAGTGAGCAGCATATCAGCTCATGTTCAGACAACATATGCATTTTAACATTTTTAGGGTAAATTTTTTACAGTAAAATTAAAGAATTAGTTTGTAATTATATATATATATGTGTGTGTGTGTGTGTATATATATTAGAGATGGAACGATCAGCGTTTTTGAGGCCGATCGCTGATTACCTTTCAGCACCAACGGCCGATAGCCGATACCGATCGAGGCCGGGGTATATGCCACAGCAGGACTACATGTAGTTATTAGCGCAAGCAAGTCATGAAACATGATCTAAACTGGTTTATTACCGTTTTTAACCAGCTCATATGAAACAGTATAATAAATTAACAGTAAATAAACAAAGTACATCAAACAAATATCACCAATACTGCAATCATTACATTTAGACCTTAATTTAAAACTAAAAAAAGGTTAATTAAATAAATACAGTAAAAACTGCAGTCATTAAACTCAGACTCTGTTATTTTAAACTAAATCTGTAATCATTAAATGTAGAATATTGAATTGTTGCTGCTGTTCTGTTTGTACCGGTCAGATCTGGTCTGTACTGGTTTCTGGGTTATTAGTTGTGTGTTAGCTGTGTGTTCTAGCTCTGCTGTTACTGATACTCACTGTGTTCAGCTGTGTGGTGTCTCTTAATTACCGTATCAGATTAGTATGTTAAATATCTTGGTTCCCCCATGAGACACACTGATTTTACTAATTTTAAAAACGTCCTGAATGAGTCTGAGTCACGTACGGTAAACACTGCCAGACGGACGACATGTTTTTTATCAGTGTATACTTTCCTTGCGGGGCCGCTGCTTTAGTCAGTGTGTGGAAAATGAAAGGGTGTGTATTTCCACCTAGTGGTTCAGATAGGAATTGCAGGGAGCTGGCCGGAGGGGGGGGGGTTCTCCTCTTCCTGGATGAAACTCTAGCTGGAAATACAGAAATTAGGCTCATTGGTTTAACGCCATCGATCAGCTCTCAGGATCGGCTAAACTGGAGACATATTTTGATAAAAAATCAGCCGATACCGATACATAGCCGATTGATCCTTCCATCTCTAATATATATATATAATACTTTTGGAACGAGAGACTGGCCCTTTATTATTTTGAAATTGTCCAATCCGCTCCCCTCATCTACAGGATTGCTTATTTGACTGGGATGTTTTAATCTGTTCTATTTGTTTACAAAAGAATAAGAAACTCGGTCGAAATCAGAGCAGACTAGAATTGTCTGGTTCTGTGTTCTGTGTAGAACCCAATCAGACCACAACGATGTACCACAAACAGACCGTACAGAGACCGCCTCATCGTTTAGTGGGGCTTGAATTTGTCTGATGAGTTGACTTACGCACAGAAAACATGACTCGGCAGTCTCTGAGAAGCCCACTTACTGTTACCCCCTGGGGCTGCCTTGTTTCCTCAGTTCCTCGGCTGCAGTTCGCCAACGACGACAAGCACCTCCTCGCCTGCTGCTCATTGGACGGTTCCCTGTCTATCATGACTCTGTCCCCGTCCCCGCCGGCTGTAAAGGTGACACTGAAAGGACACGCGGGACCTGTGACCGACTTCGCATGGTCGCTAAGCAACGACATCATTGTGTCCACGTCGCAGGACGGCACGTTACGTATCTGGAACACCGAGGACGGTCGCTGCATCCGTGAAGTGGTGGACCCGGAGGCCAGCGAGCTGCTCTGCTGCACCTTCCAGCCCATGAACAACAACCTCACTGTGGTGATTATACTGTTATTATTTAATTAATTATTAATTATTTATTTAATTATTTATGTAGAGTGGGCTGTGTGTGTGTAGTGTTACTCTAGAACATCCCCCACAGGTAATGGTCTTCAGAGATGCTACCATCCGTTACCTGGTCCCCTGTTATCATTCAGATGGGGTTGTTTGTCTTTGATGGCCGTTTTGAGCGACTGGTGGTCTCACTCTTTTATACCTGTAGCAAACCCGGTTACGTGGCGTCTCTGACTTTCCCTGTTTTCCTTTGCAGGTTGGAAACAGCAAACATCTGCTGCAGGTGGTGAACATCTCCACAGGGAAGAAGGTGAAGGGGGGCTCCAGTAAACTGACGGGCCGAGTGCTGTCCCTCTCGTTTGACGCACCAGGGAGGATCCTGTGGGCGGGGGATGACCGAGGGAGCATCTTCTCCTTCCTCTTTGACATGGCCACAGGTAGCGAGATGCAGATCTTCTAGGAGTAGTATCGGTAACCGTGCAGCACTGGACAGTGTCTAGGTCAATAAGACTGAGGAGCTCTCAAACTACTTGAAACATAGAGCTCTATGTTAAGTTATTTGTAAAAGTTTGGGTTTCTCAGCGTGTGTAAGTCAGCACTGAAGCCGAAGCAGAGAGGAGGTTTTTGGGAAGCCCTTCCAGTCCACCGACTTCAGCCTGGTTTGAATGTCTGCCGGCAGCTCCTGGCCGAGGGTGCCTGAACGTTTGTGTACAACCTGTATGTGACGTTAAAGGTTATAAAGTGCTGAGGCTGAGATTATTGTACAGGGAAGCTGACTAAAGCCAAGAGGCTGGTGGTGAGTGAGGGAAGCTCCATCTCCAGCATCTCTGCCCGTTCCTGGATCAGCCGGGAGGCCCGAGACCCGTCTCTGCTCATCAACGCCTGCGTCAACAAACTCCTGCTGTACAGGTGAGAACTCGCACACCTTCACTGCAGGTATGACGAGCTTTACCAAAACTAGTGCACAGAGCAACTTCACCTTCACACGTCCCACACAAATACAGGTTAGAGCTGATGTTTCACTTCTATCATTGTTAAAAAACACTTTTAAGGCTCTAAAGCTTGAAACGTACAGGTTATAGTTGCCAGTACATACCAAACATGTGTTAAAGAGCCCGTATCATCAAAAAAAAAAAAAAAAAAAAAATATATATATATATATATATATATATATATATATATATAATGTTTTTACGGACGCCAAGCAAATGCTACAGCAGTACAGCGTACGTTGCTAGCTAGTATCTACAGAGTATATAGATCAGACGGCTTCCCGCCCAGTTCACCACAAATCAGACGCCTTCCCGCCCAGTTTAGCCCAAATTAGACACCTTCCCGCCCAATTTACCACAAATCAGACACCTTCCCGCCCAGTTTACCTCAAATCTGACACCTTCCCGCCCAATTTACCACAAATCAGACGCCTTCCCGCCCAGTTTTCCTCAAATCTGACACCTTCCCGCCCAATTTACCCCAAATCAGACGCCTTCCCGTCCAGTTTACCCCAAATCAGACGCCTTCCCGTCCAGTTTACCCCAAATCAGACGCCTTCCCGTCCAGTTTACCCCAAATCAGACGCCTTCCCGCCCAATTTACCACAAATCAGACGCCTTCCCGCCCAGTTTTCCTCAAATCTGACACCTTCCCGCCCAATTTACCCCAAATCAGACGCCTTCCCGTCCAGTTTACCCCAAATCAGACACCTTCCCGTCCAGTTTACCCCAAATCAGACGCCTTCCCGTCCAGTTTACCCCAAATCAGACGCCTTCCCGTCCAGTTTACCCCAAATCAGACGCCTTCCTGCCCAATTTACCCCAAATCAGACGCCTTCCTGCCCAGTTTACCCCAAATCAGACACCTTTCCAGCCCAGTTTACCCCAAATCAGACGCCTTCCTGCCCAGTTTACCCCAAATCAGACGCCTTCCTGCCCAGTTTACCTCAAATCAAACACCTTTCCTGCCCAGTTTACCTCAAATCAGACACCTTCCCGCTCAGTTTCCTGCCCAGTTTCTCTCCAATCAGACGCCTTCCTGCCCAGTTCAGACGTGTTCTTGTTAAAAAATAAAGATCCTGGAGTGAAATAGAGTGAAGCTTGTGTATTAATGTCGTCCCTGTGTAGAGCGTCACTGTCTGTGCAGTCAGTATAACAAAATACTGTGTTTGTTCTTTGCAACAACAAATATACTGAGTTCCTCTTCTATCTCTAATAGAAACGATTATCTAGGACCCAGAAAAGGAGTGAACCGTTTACGGTGGCGGAGATAAAGCAGGAGCCAATCTGCTCAATGCTAAATTTCTATTGGTGATGGGCACATTGCTTCGTTCCTAATTTGCATAAAGTTAATCTTCGCTGAACTTGGTTGCGTTGCCAACGTTCGTGCTGTCGCCAGCTTTCATTGAATATATATATGACCTCCTGTGGCTTTGGTGTTGCGTCGCTGTCGGTGTGAGTGCAGGGTTTAGACCTGCCCAATCACGTTGTAAGAAGCCTTCACAGCTTTTTGATAGGTGCCTCAGACAGGTCACAGCAGAGCTCATTTACATATTGGCCTTAAAGGTACAGTAACCAAATGGTGTTCAGTAAAATAGAGGTTGGAAAACTGTGTTTGATTCATTAACCAGCACAAGCGTGGACTCAAACCAAGGGTTCACAAGCTGCTCCCTAAGAGCCCCACGACGCTCCATGTTTTCCCTCCATGTTGTGGGTCATTGTGGAGCAAAAATATGTGGGGGTTCTTGTGGACAGGTTTGAGAACCACAATGTCAGAACGTCCTTAACGTAATTGCATTAGAACACTTGTGGTCTGGTGATGGGTGATGAATCTTGTTATCATCTCTGCAGGGTTGTGGATAATGAAGGCACCCTGCAGCTGAAGAGGAGTTTCCCCATCCAGCATGGCTCCCAGCCTCTCCACAGCATCTTCTGTCCACTCATGTCCTTCAGGCAGGGAGCCTGTGTTGGTAAGAACATTAGCACAGCACAGCACAGTGTGTGTATATATGTATACTTTAAGACCACCTTCTATCTCCACTGACCATACAGGAGCTCCACCTACAGACTGTAGTTCATCTGATTCTCTGTAAACTTTATTACTCTGTTCTTTAATGATCAGGACCCCCACAGGACCACCACAGAGCAGATACTATTAGGGAGGTGGATCATTCTCAGCACTAATGTTAGTTACTAATCTAGCTTAAAGAAAACCATGTACATTGTGTTGTTGATGGTGTTTCAGTGAAAGGCAGTGTGAAGACTGATATTAGTCTAAACAGCTTCACAAACATAAACAAGGAGAATAGTTAGTGAAGCAGCGTGTGGACCAACACAGCTACCCAAAGACCCCCGCTCTGCTCTCCTCACTTCAGTCTGGATGAGTGTGAGTGGTTCAGTAGACCACCACTGGTGAGAGACTTGACGGAGGCTGTTGGTTTTAAGTTTAGACTAAAACACAATGCAGTGCCACAGTTTCCCCAAACAGGAAGTCCAAAAGCTCCAGATTATGGAGAACCGCGAGAAGAACCGTGAACGTGAACATGAGCTGGATTCTCTCCTGAGAACGTTTAGCGTTAGCGTCAGCTGCTTCTCCTCGTTTGTGGATCCTGAAGGTGAAAGTACAGTCTTAGTAGTGAACATACTAGTTCACTAATAAAGGAGTGAGAAGCTCAGAGACACTCCTGTTCAGTGTATCTAGCTGTTTACTGAGTGTGAATGTTTCCTGCTAGAAAGCAGAGCTCCTTTAACAGACACTCTCCTTCTCCGTCAACACCAACACACAGCTTCACAACAACTCCAGCACTGTGTCACTCTCTCCTCCACCCTCTCTGTTCACCATTTACACTAACGTGGTGTGTGATGTCACCGCTGATGTCAGAAATGTTGAGTTCTAGTTCAAACTGTAAAGACTGAACAGTAGCATGTTTAGTAGCTAGCTGTGCTCGAGCGTGACGGCCGGTTACTGCAACCATTTGACGTCACTACCCGCTGATCACGTCAGTAGATACAACAATGGAGACCCACGTGCAGCGGATTTTACACAAAATCTAATAAATCTGATACTTTTAGTGATTTTTAACACAAAATCTAATAAATCTGATACTTTTAGTGATTTTTAACACAAAATCTAATAAATCTGATACTTTTAGTGATTTTTAACACAAAATCTAATAAATCTGATACTTTTAGTGATTTTTAACACAAAATCTAATAAATCTGATACTTTTAGTGATTTTTAACAACATGTCCTAATAATTTAGAGTCATTTCACCATATTAATCTTACCAGTGTTACCAGCCGGGGTTCCTTTAACATCTTAAATTACCTGTTTCAGTGACCGGCAGTGAAGATGCGTGTGTCTACTTCTTCGACGTGGAGCGCAACACTAAGGCCATCGTAAACAAGCTGCAGGGCCACAGCGGCCCCGTGCTGGACGTCAGCTTCAACTGCGACGAGAGCCTGCTGGCCTCCTCCGACGCCACGGGCATGGTCATCGTCTGGAGACGTGAGCAGAAGTAACTCCGGCGGCTCAGAGCTTCCGCGGCCCCAGCAGCAGCTTCAGCGCTCGTCACTTCTTCTAATCGTGTGCAACCGAGAATTTAAGACCCTGCTGGAGAAAACGCTGACAGAGGGTCCAGGCGGGTCGACCGTGCCTGGTCACGTGACGCTGTTTGAAATGAGAGGGAGCTTCCTGTGTGTGCGATGTCAGAGAGTTTCACATATCCTGTCGTCCCTGTTGTTAGTTAGTGTGGCGCTTGCTTGAGACTACGTGGAACATACATCAGTGCTTTACAGTCAAATGTACATGTTAAGTTAACAGAAGAGAGGATTATTTAATTATGGTATGTTGTGGAGCTTGTGGTGTGTGTGTGTGTGTGTGTGTGTGTGTGTGTGTGTGTGTGTGTGTGTGTGTGTGTATTTGCCTGGAAAGTCTTTGCTGAAGCGAGTCAGTATCACTGAATGTTTTAATACGGATGAGCTCGACTGGCTTACATGACAACACTACTGTATTTATGCCTTGTTAACAATAAACTTCATCACATTCATTGACTTTGTTTTCTTTGTTATAGTCTGTGAGTCTGAGGGTCATTACATACAGTTAAATGCCAAACAATACGCAGGAACAGCCTATCAACACCCTAGCAACCACCTGGGATGCAACAACTTAACAACACCTTAGCAGCCACATCATGTATACTGTTCATCAATGCTTTAGCAACTACCTGGGACACCACAGCAACAGGACAACTATTGCAACCGCCTTAGCACTGCCTTCGGTGATACAGCAATGCTCATGCAAAACCTTAGCAACTACCTGGGAAACCATAGCAATGACCTAGTAACACCTAAGCAGCTACAGGAAAACCAAAGCAGCGGCCTAGCAACACCGTAGCAACCCCATGAGATCATTTGGCAGTGGTCAACAACACCTTATCAGCCACCTGGGACACCACAGCAACAGGACAACTATTGTAACCGCCTTAGCAAACACTTTGGCTGTCATGGCAACTGCTGAGCCACATCATAGAAATGACCTGGGATACCATAGCTATGGTCTAGCAACACCACAGCAACTGCCTGCGGTGATATGGCAATGCTCATGCAACGCCTTAGCAACTACCTGGAAAAATATAGCAATGACCTAGTAACACCTTAGCAGCTACAGGAAAACCAAAGCAGCGGCCTAGCAACACCGTAGCAACCACATAAGATAATCTGGCAGTGGTCAACAATGTCTTATTAACCACCTGGGACACCACAGTAACATGACAGCTATAGCAACCGCCTTAGCGAACACTTCGGCTGTCATGGCAACTGCTGAGCCACATCATAAAAATGACCTGGGATACCATAGCAATGGTCTAGCAACACCACAGCAACTGCCTGCAGTGATATGGCAATGCTCGTGCAACGCCTTAGCAACTACCTGGGACATTATAGCAATGACCTACTAACACCTTAACAGGAATACCAAAGCAGTGGCCTAGTAACTTCGTAGCAACCGCGTGAGATAATTTGGCACTGGTCAAGCAACGCCTTAACAACCACCTGGGACACACAACACAGTGACAGGAAAACAATTGGAAAAGCCTAGCCACAGTTTACCAGCTACCTGGGACACCATGGCAATAAGCTTAGCGACCACCTTGGAACTGCTTAGAAATCACCTGGGATACCACAGCAATTTCCAAGCAACACTTTAGCAAGTATCTAGGATACCACAGCAACAGGAGGAAGACCACTGCAACAGCCTAGCAACACCTTAACGATCATCCCCATAGTAAGCAGAAATTGCTTAGCAACACTACAACAACCCCCTAGGATGTCATAGCAGTGGCCTAGCAACACATTAGCAACCACCTGGGATAATATAGCAATAGCCAAGCAACATCTTAGCAAACAGCTGGGATACCACAGCAATAGGAAAACATTGCAACAGCCGTGCAGCACCTTAGCGATCACTTTGGACGTCACTGCTTAACAACACCACAACAACCCTATGGGCTGTCATAGCACTTAGAAACCACCTGGGATAGCATAGCAGCAGCCTAGCAACCACCTAGAATTTCTTAGACACATATTTAATCGGAAAGCAGTGCTGCTGCTGGAGCATTAACCACCTCAGTGCTGCTGCTGGACTGAGAATCGTCCACCAACCAAAAGTATCCAGACAGCAGTGTCCTGTGGGCGGCGTCCTGTGTCCACTGATGAAGAACTAGAGGAACACAAACTGTGCAGCAGCAGATGAGCTACTGTCTCTGACTTTACATCTACAAGGTGGACCAGCAAGTAGTAGGAGTGTCTAATAGAGTGGACAGTGAGTGGACACAGTGTTTAAACACTCCAGCAGCAGCACTGCTGTGTCTGATCCACTCACACCAGCACAACGTCAGTGTCACCACAGTGCTTCAAAATTCTCTACAAATATTTAAGTTGTTTAAAATATGCCACATATTTAAGAAAAGTAATGTTTTTAATTGTAATATTTAATTGTATCAGTATTAATCGTTTTTATCTCTTATTTTACTAAATGTGTTTGTATGCGATAGCGTTGTGTGTATAAACACCATTTCCCACAATTCAAAGCGCTTGTATAAACGGAAGTTGGGCTGTAGCGGGAAACGGGCTGAGATTTGAAGCGGATACAAACAAACAGTTCAAACTTCGCAGGTAAATCATATTTTCTTCTTTTAAAACAGTGTACAGGTGGAGAGTCAGTATTCTACTTATTCTACAGCTACTCAAAACCTCTCAGAACCCAAGAAACTACTTTAGTTCGTCAGAATCACGAGTAACAGGACAGTTAGCTGCGTTAGCCGAATCGCTAATAACAAGGAGAATCCGTTCCACCTTAAATAGAGCAGCGGTTACATTCCGGCGGATTTAAGGTGGAATTAACGATTCCAGTAAGAAGAAAGTCGCGTTTATGAGAACAGAGACACTTTATTATGTATATTTACAGGTAATAACCTATATCTAATGTACTGTAGGTGTAAGATGGGGAGTTTGCTGCAGGAGGTGAAGCGCTGGGCGACTGAGGAGCTGGAGTTTCCTCCTCACAGACTTCCACACGACAGCTACATTAAAACGTGAGTAACGAACCTAAACATTAACGGGCTGTTAACTTCTTTACAGTGCCCATAAGGTGATATGATGATTATTTTTAATAAGGTGTAGTCACGAGTTACTGTTTTTTACTTTACTGAGCCCACAGACTATTTTAATACCACTGGTTCTTATATGGAGGCCACAAGTTACTGTACTGAGATCACTAATTAATGTACTGAGGTCACAATTACTATATTGTGTTTAGAGTGTACTATACTGAGACCACAAATTAATATTTGGAGCGAACACTTGACTTTATTAGGGCCACAACATACTATACTAGCCCACTAATGAATGTATTCAGGTCACAACATTATACTATACTATATATGACTATATTGTGCCCAACAATTTACTATGTTGAGGCTACAATTCAATATATGGAGCCAACACCTGACTATGTGAAGGCCACAGGTTCTTATATGGAGGCCACAAGATACTATACTGAGGCCACTAATTAATGTACTGAGGTCACAATTACTAGATTGTTGTTGAGACCACAAATTAATATATAAAGCCAACACTTGACTAAGTTAAGGCCACAAGTTCTTATATAAAGGCCACAATATACTATACTTGGTCACTGATTAATGTATTGAGATCACAATATTATACTATACTATATATGACTATATTGAGGCAACAGTTTACTATGTTAAGGCTACAAGTCAATATATGGAGCCAACACCTGACTATGTGAAGGCCAGGTTCTTCTATGGAGGCCAGAAGATAATATACTGAGTCCAGATTTTGCTCCACCGCACCTACAGTTTACTATATTTAAGTCACAGATTAATTTTTTTTTATTGAGGCCACAAAGTACTATACTGAGACCACTAATTAATATATTAAAGTCATAAGTAACTATATTGTGCCAAACAGTTTACTTTATTGAGGCTAGACTACATTGCACCTACAATTCACTATATTCAGGGCACAAATTAAAAATTTGAGGCCACAATTTACTTTAATGAGGCATGGCCACAAGTTACCGTGTTGAACCTCCATCTTGCTTTATTGAGCCCACAGTTTTAATGCCACAGTTTCATAGATGGAGGAGACAATTTACTATATTAAGGCCACAAATTAATATATGGAGCCAACACATGACTATGTTACGACTACAGGTTCATATATGGAGGCCAGAAGATGGTATACTGAGGCCACTAATTAATGTATTGAAGTCACAAGTTCTTATATTGTGCCTACAGTTTAGAGGCCACAGTTGACTTTTTTTAGCCCACACTTTGCTACATTGCACTTACAATGTACTATATTTAAGGCACAGATTAAATAATATGAGGCCACATGATACTCTACTGAGGCCGTCAATCAATGCTTGAGGTCACAATTACTATATTGTGCCTACAGTTTACAATTCAGAGGCCACAGTTTACTGTATTGAGCCCAGACTTTGCTACATCGCACCTAAAATGTACTGTATTTATGGCACAAAGTAAACATTTGCAGTGGCCTTTATTTACTTTATTGAGGCATGAGTCACCGTGTTAAACCACCATCTTGCTTTATTGAGCCCACAGTTGACTATTTTAATACCACAGTGTCATATATGCAGACACAGTGTACTATATTGATGTCACTGTTACTATATTGTGCCCAACAATTTACTGTATTGACACCACAATTTAATATATGGAGCCAGCACTTGACTGTGTTAATGCCACAGGTTCTTATATGGAGGCTACTAGTTACTATACTGAGACCATTAATTAATTAATCAAGCAATCAATCAAACCTTTATGTATATAGCACCTTACAGACAAATAAGATTAAAACTCAAGGCACTTCACAGGTGATAGAAGAAAATATCAACTAAAAAGAAATAAAAATAAAATTAATAATTTAATATAAAAATAAAAGATGAATAATTAAGATAATATAGGTTAATTAATAAAACAAGAGCAAAAAATGAAATAAATAATACAATACAATAAAATAAAATAGTAGACAAAATAAAACAAATAAATATTACAAATAATAAAAACAGATCTAACAGACTAAGAGAAAGTTTATAAAAACACTACATAAAAGCCAGTTTGAACAAATAGGTTTTCAGTTTACGCTTAAAGATTTCAATGTTTTGAGCTTCTCTCACATCAGTTGGAAGGTTGTTCCAGCATAGAGACCATTAATTAATGTATTGGGGTCACAGTTTACTATATTGAGTCCCGCCTTTCCTACATTGCACCCACAGTTTACTATATTTGGGGCACAGATTAATAATTTGAGGCCACAATTTACTTTAATGAGGCCAAAAATTAATCTACCGAGTCCACCGTTAACTTTATTGTCCAAACAAATGGCTGTACCATGAGTTATGAGCTGGGTTCCCACGGGTTTGTGGAATTTCTGGAATATTATAGCATTTTCAAAGTCTGTTTGAGACACAAACCATTTGATCAGGTGTTTGGGGGAAGTGGTGTTCATTAAAATAAACAAATGGTAATAATAAAAAATAATATTAGGTTTGTATGTGTCATTAGTTTCATGGTTGTTATGCTAATTTTCTATTCTCGTTTATCCTGTTATTGTTCTGAAATCTTATTTTCTACCATTCTTTGTCACCGTTAGCCACAAATTTAGTCTGCTGTCTGCAGAAACCCCCTTTCAGGCATTTGTTTTTCTGCTTTTGATTGTTTCTGTAGGTTGTGTGTCGGTTCCGGAGCTTCAATTTGGAAATATGTCATACAGCATGTTTACCATGAGAGGTAAGCGCTCCAACCTTCAGACCTTTCATTGCAGATGCTTTCTGATTTGAAACTGTCGGCCCTCATCAGTGAATAAGAATCAGTCACTAGAGAAATTAAGCACATGATCTGATAATCGTTGTTGGTTCCTTGTGTGTTTCTGTTCCTACAGGAATGTGAGAGTGATGCGGGGCAATCTTCAATGGTATCCTTCTCACTCTCTGAGTCGTGTGAGCTGTGTAACTCTAACTGTGACTGCTTAACACCTGTCTGTATTGTGAGCTGGAGATCTGTTTGTTCTCTTTTTTTCCTTAATCTTTTAATCTCACAGGTACAAAATCTTACAGGACAAAGAGGTAAGGAGGGGAAAAGACTTTGCTTGTTTTATTTTAAATGAAAACACGTAGGCGTGTAAGAAAATATTGAATATTGGTATATTATATTTAGTGATACAGTATCGATACACAGATTCCTGATACCCAGTGAATCATTGTGTGTAAACCTCTGACCACTAGATGGCAGTGTTATAATCCATTTTCAGCCCCACTCCAACATTAACAAGTAGCACAAGGGTGCAGTGCTATTGTAAACATTGATAAACCTGTTCATACAGTGGAGTGATTTAATAGTAGGGTTTAAAAAATCACAGTAAATCACTTTACTTACAATGTTACAGTATATCACAATATATTATATCGTCATCGCTGTATCACGATATGTATTGTATCGCCAGGTTCTTACCAATACACAGCCCTAGTAATACGTGGGCACATGTTTGAGAGTCTCAGAGGACGATTGCAAGTCTGATGTATCGATCCTGCGTACCAGTTCAGTAGAGGTGAGACGTGAGAAATGGTGAAGGATTCATGCAGATGTTGCGTTTGTGCAGCTGAAGCAGGTGGAGGGCCAGAACAAAGATGCTCAGCGTGTGGAGATGCAGAGAGAGATTGAAGAACTGCAGGCTGAGCTCACTCAGTTAGACCAGAAGATCAGCACAGCAGAGGAACAGCTCGCTAACGAAGGTGAGGAGTTACTTTGTTTTGCGCTCTGTCTCTCTAGTAGGATTAGAAGAAAAGTAAAAACATTACTGCATAGTGTTGCAGTGGTGGGCTTTGAACCTGTTGATACAAGGAGGCTATAGATCAAAACTAATGTATCTACACCGATCAGCCATAACATCCTTATACATCCTCTATATACATACATTACTGATTATATCAGCTCCACTGACCATACAGGAGCTCCACCTACAGACTGTAGTTCATCTGATTCTCTGTTTACTTTATTACTCTGTTCTTTCTGTCTCTCTTTCACTCTCTCTTTTTGGCTCTCTTTCTATCTCTATCTGTCTCTCTCTCTTTTTTTCCCTCTTTTTCTCTTGTTCTCTCTGGCTCTTTCTCTCTGTCTCTCTTTCTCTTTCTATCTCTCTGTGTCTCTCTGGCACTGTATCTCTTTTTTCCTCTTTTTCTCTCTCTCTCTGTGTCTCTGGCTCTCTCTCTCTCTCTCTCTCTCTCTATATTTCTGTCTCTGGCGCTCTCTCTTTTTTCTTCTTTTTCTCTCTCTGTGTCTCTCTGGCACTGTATCTCCTTTCCTCTTTATGTATCTCTCTCTTGGTTTGTCTCTCTCTCTCTCTCTCTCTCTCTCTCTCTCTCTCTCTCTCTCTGTCTGTCTTTGTCTGTCTGTCTCTCTCTCTTTTTTCCTCTTTTTCTCTCTCTGTGTCTCTCTGGCACTGTATCTCTTTTTTCTTTTTTTTTCTCCTCTCTCTCTCTCTGGCTCTCTTTTTCTCTCTGTTTCTGTCTCTCTCTCTCTCTGGCTCTCTTTCTCTTTTCTATCTCTCTGTGTCTCTCTGGCACTGTATCTCTTTTCCTCTCTCTCTCTCTCTCTCTCTCTCTCTCTCTCTCTCTCTCTCTCTCTCTCTCTCTCTCTCTCTCTCTCTCTCTCGGAGTAGAGAAGAACATGGGCAGGCACTGGGAGATGTATGAGGAGAGCAGGCTGAGGGAGCTGATGCTGGACGCCTTCAGGCAGCGCTGTGCAGACGAGAGAACCGCTCTCTCAGAGGACACGCAGAAGATCAGCAGCCAGCGTCAGGCTCTGGAGCGTCTGTCCAAGTACAGTCACCCCTCTACTGCCCCTCCCCCTTCAGATAAGCTAAATCTATCCATCAAGCTGCTCATTAGCCATGCCCATAGATTTCTTAGATCTGTGTTCCATCATATTTATATTTCTAAAAATACAAAGTTTATTTATTTATTTATTTATTTTTGCAGGAAAGCGGAGGTGAAGCTGGTGTTTGGACCGTCTGACAGCGGGAGCACCGGCTCAGCTGCAGAACCTCTGGTTTTAGTAAGCTCTGCTGTTTAATGCCCTCTGAACTGCTACTTCTGTTTCTTAAAGGAATCACGTAGCTAAGTGTAAACAGAAGTAATAGTTTATCACCAAAACACTTCAATTCAAACTTTATGTAATAAACTGTAAATGTTTTGAGAGACTAGGCAGCTTTCACCACGAGGTTAAAATGACCTTCTCTGGCTTTCGCTCTCTCCAGCGGGAAGTTCGAGAGTTGTGCGCAGAGAGAGTCCTCTTCTTCCAGTCTCTGCAGGACAGCACGCTGAGGGCTCCCTCCTCAGAGTAAGAAGAGCTCAGACTGAAGGGCTTTTGTCCTCTGTATTATTCACTACCTGCGTATTTATTTCTGCTGCTATTGATCATTATTCTGTGCAGATTCACTCCCAGCCAGAGGACTGCAGCGTATCAGCACTGGCTCAGTGCCGTAGAGGTGGGATGGAATTATTTGTGTTTGTTGTTAAACAGTGGTTAAAACTTTCATTTCACAAAAGTAAACTCGGGCACCAAAATCAGACCTCAAAGTATGTAATGGTTTTATACCGCCGGGTATGTACTTAAATTAAATTGGTTTGTTTTCTTTGTGTACGTGTGTTGGTTTACATCTGACCACTGTATTTGCTTCACCCCAAGACACTCTCTGTGGAAACCCACCATACGGTCCATTACATCACATTAGACCAAAGTTTGCAACATTAAGCCCAAGAATGCATCAGCAGAAAACTGGCATGAGCATGGGGGCAGTACTGTAGTTCAGCAATAACTAACTCGACTTTTGAGAGAGAGAGATATATATATATATATATATATATATATATATATATATATATATATATTTATTTATTTATTTATTTGGAATATCATGGAAAAGTTGATTAATTTCCATAATTCCATTAAAAAAATTAACTTTTTATGGATTATAGATTCAGGGCCCACAATTTAAATGATTTCAAGTAGTTATTTGTTTATTTTTTCATAATTTGGCCTTCCACCTCATAAAACCTATGAAAACATGAATTTAAAAAATTAGAATACTGTGTAAAATCAGCTAAAACTACTTCAGTTCTTGCAAAAAAAAAAAGAAATTAGGATCAAATCAGTCAAAATCTGGTACTTAAAAAAAAAATATCAATCTTCAACACCTGGTTGGCTATCCCTTTGCTTTAATCACTGCCTCAATGTGACGTGGCATTGAGGCAATCAGCCTGTGGCAGATCAAAGAAGACCAGAATATCTCTTGTGGTTCAAACGTCATCAACACAGAACATTACAACAACAACCACATTGAACACCATGTTCAAAGTTGTGTAAGTGTGTTTTCTGTTCACTCTTCAGTGACGCAGGTCATTGGACCAGGCTGTAAAGTCACTACTAGTTAGAACCTGCTGTCGTTTACAGGACATGCTGCGCTCTCACCCTCCAAACCAAGTTCTTTTAGCTCTGCAGACTCTGGCCTCCAAACAGCAGACAGCCCTGGAGGAGAAGACGTCTGCTTTAGATGTGGAACACGACGTGTCCGCTCTCGGGTAAATCAGTTTGTGTTCTTCAGTCTGAGTTTGTCTAAAATCTTTCGAATCACATGTTTTAAGAGTTCATATTCTGAAATGTACACCACCAGTCAAAAGTTTGGACACACCTACCTGAATATATATGTTTATAGTTATAAAGAGCTTATAAAGATGTGTTGAGAGACGAGTGTAAACAGTGAAGAAGTATTATTTGTATTAAGATAGTACTAATAAGAAGGAACTGGGGAGGTGTTATTTTTTTTAAATATGTTTTTGTGTTTACTTTGTCGCTGCAGATTTGGTCTTAAGTTACGTTAGACGTGTCTAACACCCCACTAGCCAGTTTCATGTTGCTGTTATTTCCTCCTCCTGTAGGTTTCGATACGAGAGTAATCACCTGCTCGATGTGTCGATGGAAGAGGAAGAGGATTTGCCGCCGGTCCGCTGTCTCTTACAGGTAACGCCTGCTTCACACCACACGACTGAGTGATCAGGTCTTTGTTCCGTTCACACTACACGACTGATCGGCCACACGGGGATAACCACCCACCTGTCCCGCCGAATACTGTAAAGGACTGACCACCAGGGCCCCCCGTCACCAGGCTCCAACCAGCTCTCCTCTCCATTTGTGCCATTTGCTCCACCTTGACTGCATCACTGTATCATCCACCTGATGTAGCACCTGTACAGCTTCTAAAGCTTCTACTTTCAGACTCAGCTTTAGTTTATAAACTGTAAATACTGTTCGACCAGAGGAGGATGGGTCTCCCCTTGTGAGTCTGGTTCCTCCCAACGTTTCTTCCTCCAGTTGAGGGAGGTGTTGTTGCCACTGTTGCCTCTGGCTTGCGCAGAAGGGATAAAGTGTGTGATTTCATGTTTTTCATGCTTTAAAATTCCTGTAAAGCTGCTTTGTGACAACATTGTTGTAAAAAACGCTACACAAATAAACTTGACTTGACTTGACTGGGTCACCAATTACACGACTTTCACTCTGGAGAACCACCCACTCATCTGGCTGCTGTCTAAATACACGAGAACTGAACTCTGATGAAACTGAACCACAGTCATAAAAATGGAAGATTTTGAAATTTAAGTGGAAGAAAGAAGGGCAGAGAAGAGAAATGGTATGTAATACAGACCTTTGCAGAAATTATCTGTTATAAAATACCGAATTGATCAAAACACCACATTTAATCTGGTATGTAATTTATCTCACGATCAGCTAAAGCTGTTAGCACTCACATAGCTTTTATGTATCTAACTGAAAGGGAGGAAACTGGGCATACTGATGGAAGACAGACCACCAAGTTACCACCTGCTACCCAAGGTTACCTGTGTCATACCAGCTACAGACTCTACTGAAATTAACATGGACTCTTAACTAATTACTACCAACCTTCTACCTTCATTACTGTCATCATTACTCTGTTCTTCATCTGTACTACTAAAACTCTAGTTATAACATACTATGATTATATAAGCACACCTGAGCAGCTGAACAGTCCGTATATCAGTACTGTGTGATCCGTGGAGGATGGGCCCCCCTTGTGAGTCCTGGTTCCTCTTAAGGTTTCTCCTCACCCGTGTCACCTCTGGCTTGCTCAATTATGATTTGATGCTTCATCTCATGCTTATTTCTTCATTACTGAATTCCTAGAAAGCTGCTTTGTGATGACATCAGTTGTAAAAAGTGCTACACCAACAGATTTGAACTGACATGATCACAGAGTGCTTGATCTATCGTGCCTAGTCAGATTCTTCTGTATTCTTATTGATTAAAAGTAAGTGGCTCATGTGGTGTTTGTGTTTGTGTGCAGTCTGCGTGGGAGGACGTGGAGCAGTGTTATATGCAGCTGGCGGAGGTGCGCAGCAGAGCCCGGCGGTTGAACAGTGATCTCAGTGCTCTCCTGAAGCAGACGCGGCTGAGAACTCTTGGACAGGATGATGATGCTGACCCCATCGCTAGGTCAGTACACTGTCCTCAACCAGGATGTCAGAGTGTAAGTTGTGTGGTTATAGATATGTGTGTGTATTCTTTATATAAATAAATAAATATATATATAAAAATAAATAAATATAGTATTAGGAGAACACACACATGTATGTATGTGTGTGTTCTCCTAATACTTTGTTAGTATGTTTTTCAATGGTCAGGACCACTGCAGAGCAGGTACTGTTAGGGGGGGTGGGTCATTCTCAGCACTAGTGACACTGACGTGTTGGTGTGTTTAAACACTGTGTCCACTCACTGTCCACTCTATTAGACACTCCTACTACTTGTTGGTCCACCTTGTAGATGTAGAGTCAGAGACAGTAGATCATCTGCTGCTGCACAGTTTGTGTTCCTCTAGTTCTTCATCAGTGGACACAGGACGCCGCCCACAGGACACTGCTGTCCGGATAGTTTTGGTTGGTGGACGATTCCACCCTGTGATCTAAGTGATTGATCGAGATGGTTCATAATAGGAGCAGAGGTCTTGCAGGTCCTCGGGACCGAGATTGTGTAGGGCTTTGTGTGTCCTCAGAAGAATTTTATAATCAATATGGAATTTGATTGGAAGCCACTGCAGCGCTATTGTTTGCTCTGTCTAGTCATGTGTCTTGTGTGCACCATCACTGTGTAGAAGGTTGGAAACACAGTAAACACAACGTAACTTAAAGACTTAAATTTTAGAAACACATTAAAGACACTGTGAGACAAAAATTCGGATAAAAGGTGTCCGAGTCTGTCGGGCATTTCTTTAAAACTAAAATTAGGAGAAAGCATTACTTCTCTGTTATTGTTATCGTAAGTAATCGATTAACTGCAGCTGATCTATAGAAACTGGATTTCTGTGTGTGCTGTCTGTCACAGGAACGTGTTTGAGCTGGAGGTGCAGACGGTGAGGCAGGCCGCAGTGAGAGACAGTGTGAGGGAGCAGTGTGCTCAGCTGCAGCTGCAGAGCCGAGAGAGACACGAGGCCCTGCGGAGCCTCCAGGCTCAGTGGCAAAGCATCATGGACTTCAGACAGCTGGTGGTATGTAGCAGTGAGGGAATCACTGCACTAGTGTTTCTGATGTTGGAGCATATATACATATACATGATGATCTGAAACGATATTAACAGTGATTTTCAGAGAATTGTGGTGACATTGATGTCCGAGTCCATCTATTTACACCTATACACTAATATTTCAGTCTGTTTACTGATTAATGATATTGACACTAATGTTTCTGTCAGTGGACGGGAACAGCTGGACAGCTAGTGTAGATAAGTGGCTATATATATATAATTTTTTTTTTTTTTTTTTCCCCATCAAAACTTTGTGTGTGTGTATATAACCATATATGTCCAATAATTATATCACACTGGATATTATAGATATAAATATCCATAATATTTAGTTATCAAACAAATTCTTCACAGTGGAATGTAATTGAAACTCTCTGTGGAATTAACTCTACAGCTACTAATAGTGTTAGTGTTTTGGAGTGATGTTGCATGTCTGCTTTTTTGGAGCATGTATTGTTGTTATTTTAAAAAAGTTGTGGTCAGATATATATGTATATATATTTATATGTGAGTATGTATAGAAGCCATAATTTCACTATCAGACCAGTAATTGTAATAAGGTGTTCCCATTTATTAGCAAGTAATACATTAGCAACCAATATTCTTTAATATTTCCCAACTTTTTATGATAAACGATACAAATGATATTTGTGACAAGAATTTAATGATTATTTAATGTTATTTAATGATGATTATTTAAGAATTTAATGTTATGATTGAGGAAAGTAAAAGCCAACAGGCTCATATTTTCATAAAAAATACCATCAAACACTATTAAAAAGGTGTTCATTGAGGATTTTCGCACACTGTGCTGGTAATTATGCTCTCTTTGTAATGAAGCAGGCTGATAGTACTCAGAAAGTAATATCGTATGAAAGCCTCGTATGTGTCCAGTATGTCTGGGTGATATTGAGAATTTATTACTGGGATATTTCCTCATTAAGAAATCAGGATAATCGGTGATATCGCCCTCCTTAGATTAAGTTGGGGTACTGTTCGTCCATCTATTTACCCAAGTGCTCAAAAAACATATTAACAAATAATAAAATTATACTAAATAATATTTATTTATTTTATTATTGTTTTTGTTTTTGTTTTTGTTATTATTATTATTATTATTATTATTATTATTATTTAGTTTATTTAATTAAGGCAGTAAGGAGACAAAACAGACTCATTATGACATGCAGGAACGTTCTCCTCTCTCCTAATAACTCACTGTAGTGTTTTGGGTTCTCTCGTTTTGAGAACTTCAGTGATGCTGATGTGTGTCCAGGTGTAAATGCAGGTGTGAGGTCTGTCTGATTAAAGTGGCTCTGTGTTTTCTTCTGCTGTGCTGTGCAGGATATTAGACAGGAACAGATAAGGAGTCTGATCAAAGGGAACTCCACTATGAAGACCGAGCTCACCCGCATCCAGTCTGAGGTATGAAGGCCTGCGTTCTCGTTCTGTCTGCGATGCGGCAGAGAGAGCTTTGATCACGTAGGAAACTTTTAATTGCACCATCTGTTTGTGCTTCGGCTTTTACTGTGATTGATTGATATAAGAAAAAAAAATTTAGTTACTCTACATCACCTGAAAACACCAGCTGTCGTTTACATTGTGTACTCATAGGAACGATGTAAGGAGAACATATTATCTTTTAAAGCTGTAAGTTTGTGATTTGGGTACCGCTGGGGTGGAAATACATACATCAGTGTGATGCGGCTATTGAGATCAATCGATCTGAAATTTGAGTCGTACCCATTTTTTGCAACTGTGTGTGAAGGTGATATGTTTTTAAAAGGAGCATTAAAGGCTAAGCACCACTTACGGGGAATTACGTATTGTTTTAGAAACTGAAACTATATAAACATGACTTCAGTTTATTTTTCCGTCTATTTTAAAGCGAAATAAGCAGCGAATTTAATTTGATGTAAAAATCACTATGGAAACTTCTGAATGCTACCGTGTGACGTCACTGCTGGACAACAGCACTATGACTGACTGGGTCTGAGAATGTTCCAGAACTGCTTCTTCAGATTCTGATGTTTCTGAATTTTAATCTGAAAGAGCTGTAATGTAGAAATAGACCACCATATGACTTAGTCCTAATACTTTTAGACCACCATATCACTTAGTCCTGATACTTTTAGACCACCATATCACTTAGTCCTGAGACTTTTAGACCACCATATCACTTAGTCCTGAGACTTTTAGACCACCATATCGCCTAGTCCTGAGACTTTTAGACCACCATATCGCCTAGTCCTGAGACTTTTAGACCCCCATATCGCTTAGTCCTGAGACTTTTAGACCACCATATCGCTTAGTCCTGAGACTTTTAGACCACCATATCGCTTAGTCCTGAGACTTTTAGACCACCATATCGTTTAGTCCTGAGACTTTTAGACCCCCATATCGCTTAGTCCTGAGACTTTTAGACCCCCATATCGCTTAGTCCTGAGACTTTTAGACCCCCATATCGTTTAGTCCTGAGACTTTTAGACCCCCATATCGCTTAGTCCTGAGACTTTTAGACCCCCATATCGCTTAGTCCTGAGACTTTTAGACCCCCATATCGTTTAGTCCTGAGACTTTTAGACCCCCATATCGCTTAGTCCTGAGACTTTTAGACCCCCATATCGCTAAGTCCTGAGACTTTTAGACCACCATATCGCTTAGTCCTGAGACTTTTAGACCACCATATCGCCTAGTCCTGAGACTTTTAGACCACCATATCGCCTAGTCCTGAGACTTTTAGACCACCATATCGCCTAGTCCTGAGACTTTTAGACCCCCATATCGCTTAGTCCTGAGACTTTTAGACCACCATATCGCTTAGTCCTGAGACTTTTAGACCACCATATCGCTTAGTCCTGAGACTTTTAGACCACCATATCGTTTAGTCCTGAGACTTTTAGACCCCCATATCGTTTAGTCCTGAGACTTTTAGACCCCCATATCGCTTAGTCCTGAGACTTTTAGACCCCCATATCGCTTAGTCCTGAGACTTTTAGACCCCCATATCGCTTAGTCCTGAGACTTTTAGACCCCCATATCACTTAGTCCTGAGAATTTTAGACCACCATATCGCTTAGTCCTGAGACTTTTAGACCCCCATATCGCTTAGTCCTGAGACTTTTAGACCCCCATATCGCTTAGTCCTGAGAATTTTAGACCACCATATCGCTTAGTCCTGAGACTTTTAGACCCCCATATCGCTTAGTCCTGAGACTTTTAGACCACCATATCGCTTAGTCCTGAGACTTTTAGACCACCATATCGCTTAGTCCTGAGACTTTTAGACCACCATATCGCTTAGTCCTGAGACTTTTAGACCACCATATCGCCTAGTCCTGAGACTTTTAGACCCCCATATCGCCTAGTCCTGAGACTTTTAGACCCCCATATCGCTTAGTCCTGAGACTTTTAGACCACCATATCGCTTAGTCCTGATACTTTTAGACCACCATATCGCTTAGTCCTGAGACTTTTAGACCACCATATCGCTTAGTCCTGAGACTTTTAGACCACCATATCGCTTAGTCCTGAGACTTTTAGACCACCATATCACTTAGTCCTGAGACTTTTAGACCACCATATCACTTAGTCCTGAGACTTTTAGACCACCATATCACTTAGTCCAGAGACTTTTAGACCACCATATCACTTAGTCCTGAGACTTTTAGACCACCATATCACTTAGTCCAGAGACTTTTAGACCCCCATATCACTTAGTCCTGAGACTTTTAGTCAAACCACACCCACAACAGCAGCTCATCCTGAGTGTAAACAGTATGTAGCTAAATAACCATCATTATTCATGACACCAGCCTAGCAACCAGCCTAGCAACCAGCCTAAACTCAGATATAGAGGTACAGTTATTGTAGTAGATATGATTAAAGTGAACTCTCTCTCATACGACTCTATACATCTTCATAACTACGTTAGCTTAGCATAACTCGATCCACCGAACTTAGCAAGTGAAGCTAACGTTAGCTAACATCAGCTAAAGCAGGCTCAGTAACTGCGCTGACCTGGTTTACCTCCACGTACACGGAGGGTCTTAAACTCCTCTCGCTGGTTTCCTACACGCCCATACTGTTGGAACAGCGCCAGACTTAAGATCCAGTCGTCGTGTAAGACTACGTCCCATAGTTGTGGATATTTGGGGGTCTTTGGGTCGTTTGTGTTCGGGGGTCCACTGTACATCCAATTACTGCAGCCAAAAACAGCACCACCTTTCTGTCACCATGTATTACCGTAATTGCATCTTCTTGCGTTGTTGTCCACCATCTACGTCACGCGCATAACGTCTACGGCAGTTTCCGAACAGTGGGCGGAGCTAAACAGTCTTTTTAACCGTATTTGTTGACTTTCTGACTTTTAATAATCACAAGTTAGGATCTCAAACTCTGCTGTAGTTATAGGGCTGTGTGTTGGTAAGAACCTGGCGATACGATACTTATCGTGATACAGCGATCACAATTCAGTATATCGTGATATATTGCGATACTGTAAGTAAAGTGATATACTGTGATTTTTTTTTTTTAAATCCTACTATTAAATCACTCAACTGTATGAACAGGTTTATCAATGTTTACAATAGCACTGCGTCCTTGTGCTGCTTGTTAATGTTGGAGTGGAGCTGAAAATGGATTACAACACTGCCATCTAGTGGTCAGATGATTAAACACAACACACACCGATCAGAATCTGTGTATCAATACTGTGTTTATGAGAATCTGTACAGTATCACTAAACATAATATCCCGATATTCAATATTTTAGATATTTTCTAGATATTTACACGTCTAGTGCTTAGCCTTTAAAATCTGCCGACTCAATGCTTCAGACTTTCAGATGATTATTTCAGGCTTTATAGAGGGACTTACAGCAACACTCACCACATCTCAGCCTGTACCTCACCACATCTCAGCCTGTACCTCACCACATCTCAGCCTGTACCTCACCACATCTCAGCCTGTACCTCACCACATCTCAGCCTGTATCTCACCACATCTCGGCCTGTACCTCACCACATCTCAGCCTGTACCTCACCACATCTCAGCCTGTACCTCACCACATCTCAGCCTGTATCTCAGCACATCTCAGCCTGTATCTCAGCACATCTCAGCCTGTATCTCAGCACATCTCAGCCTGTATCTCAGCACATCTCAGCCTGTACCTCACCACATCTCAGCCTGTATTCATTCCGCTCACTCAGTAATAATACTTCTTCCTGCTTTATCACAGAATATGACATGTTAGAGTTTTTACTGACCCTAAACGTCTTCAACGCTCTGTGGTGGAGTCTAGTTTTTGGAAGGTCTTATTTAACGATGTGTTCTAATTAAATCGAGGAGTGTTCTGATTATGTTCTGATTATGTTCTGATTATGTTCTGATTATGTTCTGATTATGTCTTGCAGTGTAATTTAAATGTTGTTCTTGTTTTTATTTTTTTTTTCTCCAGTTAAGGCAGTTTATGCGGGAGAAGCTCGGCCCACAGTTCGGGGGGGTGGTCCGTGCTGCTGGTGGACTGCGTAATTCCGTGTCCCAGGAGGCCAAGCAGTTTAATTTGGTTCCCCTCGCTGCTCTGGATCGCAGAGTCATAGACGAGTAAGTACCACTCACTACATCACTGTCCCACGAAAAACATGAATATAGAATATAACAGTGAGGTTTAATGGAGGCTCTGGTTACTGTAGGGTTTACTGTGGTTACTCTGTGTTGATGGTATGATGGTGGGAGAGCAGTTTGGCTCAAGTGTTGTTGCCCCGGTAACATACTTCCTCCAATTCAGTGTTTTATTCACTGCTCTGAACCGTCTCTCTCTTCACTGTCTGTAGGGGGACAGTGTCCTCGTATAGGTGGGCTGTTACTGCGTTCGTAATGTTCGCTCCACCGCTCACTCTTCCTGTCCTCGAGACACTGACTCTACAAACAACGTCTGACTCTTTGACTTAACTGGTTCACTGGTGCTACTGGTTCAGGGCGTCGAATCTGATGACCGTTGTTATGACCCCTCTGAATTTTTCTAGGGGTAAGAGGAGTCTATAACGTTTGGTTTCAGACACGCGTGGATGGGTGGTGGTGAGGCAGGAGGGAGAGACCCAGACCAAGATGGAGCTATAGAGGAAGAGTCTTGGGCCATGAGGCAGGCAGCAGGTTGTGTGTGTTTGACTTGAAAAGTTAAAATTTGCAGGCTTGGGAATCAATTTGATCCTTGTCCTGGATGCACTGTTCAGATAGTGGTTAAAGGAGCCATTAGTGGTTGTTTTTGTTTAGTTTTTTTTCTTTTGTGGAACTGGACAGGTAAGCAGAAGCGCGCTCTTGCAGCCCCATCACTTAGGCCTTATTTGTCTAGACACAATAGGTACGGGGCAGGCACTAGGGGTGTGTTTAAAAAAAATATATATATTTTTTTTAATTCAAATTGATCTTCATTTGAATAATCCGTTATCGATTCGTATTCGATCTTTAAAATCATTACAGCATTACAGCCCCCCCTGCAAATTAAATAAATTCAGTAAAAACTGCAGTCATTAAACTCAGACTCTGTTATTTTAAACTAAATCTGTAATCATTAAATGTAGAATATTGAATTACTGCTGCTGTTCTGTTGGTACCGGTCAGATCTGGTCTGTAGGTGTTCTGGGTTATTAGTTTTGTGTTAGCTGTGTGTTCTAGCTCTGCTGTTACTGATACTCACTGTGTTCAGCTGTGTGGTGTCTCTGAAGTGCCGTATCAGATTAGTAGAGTTAAATATCTTTTTTTGCGAGTCAGCTTTAGTCAGTCTGTGGAAAATGTAGATAGATGGATAGATGGATGGATAGATGGATGGATGGATAGATAGATAGATAGATAGATAGATAGATAGATACTTTATTGATCCCAAAGGAAATTTAGCAGCCAGTAGCAGTTACACAGTAACAAAGAATATATACAAGAACATATGAAAACAAAGCTATACAACCTGACTGAAGGTAAAAAGGTAGAGCAGTAATAAATGAGGTAACGTGTAAGAGAGAGAAACGGGTATCAGTAGATATGACAGTACTGGGATGTTTAATAAAAAATAAATAAATAAATGTGCAAAGATTGTATTTAAGTAAATGTCAAATAGTGTCAAATAGTGTTAAATAGTGTCCAGGAGTGCAAATGTACAGGATGTACAAGGGTATGTTTTCCACCTAGTGGTTCAGAAAGGAATTGCAGGGAGCTGGCCCGAGATGGTTCTCGATCGCATATTTCGATTAAAAATCGACCGATACCAATACATAGCTGATCGATCCTTCCATCTCTAATATAAACATATAAACACTAATGTTTTTAGTAGTGGTAGGTTGAGTGTTCCTTGTACATTTACCACATTCGTTCTCTGAAAATCTCTTTTCATATTCAAACAAAACATATTATTGTAACTGAAATATTCCTAAACTAATCCATATTGAATCGAATCAGAAATCGAACTGAACTGGGACCTTGTGATTCGGGATCAGATCAATCCGGGAAATCAGTGGTGATGGCCAGCCCTAGCGGGCACCATCCCTTGTATGTTTTTATTATTAGGCTGAGTTTAGTTTAAATAGGTATTTTGTTTTCACATGTTTTGCTTTAGATTAGACGCTATATTTGTTTAGTTAGTTTAGGGTTTGTTTTGTTTTCTGTTTTTTGTTTTGGTGCCGTCTGTAGTCTAGCCCTTAGTTTTTTGGGGTTTTTTGTCTCTTGAATGGTATGATTAACCTTCTTTTGTACTGACTCCTCCTTCATGGTGACACTGTATATATTAGAGTGGCTTTAGTAAATAATATCTACTAAACTATTTGTGTTTGTGGTTCTCTCCCTCGCTGCCTCATCACCATCCACTTGTGTCTGAAACCGAATGTTGTAGACTCCTCTTACCCCTAGAAAACTTCTGAGGAGTCGTAACAATCGTAATGGCGTATGTTCTTGGAGTTCCAGTACGTGTGTTCTGCTGAGGTGATGGAGTGAGTTACTAGGGTCACCACCAGCGACAACAACAGCGCCTCCATAGACTTTCCAGTGTACAGCTTTTAAAACCCACAACACCTCCAGACACCGCTCCTCTCTCAGACACCAGATCTTCTTCTGCATCTCCATCTTTCTTTCTTTATCCTCCATCTGTTTCTGTTCCTTCATCTCCACCAGACACAGAGCTCCTCCCAGCTGCTAGCTCACTATATTAGTTACTCTATATATTGTGCACCTCTGGTGTTCCCCTTCTTTAAGGGTTCTTTAGTGAGGACAGTGTTTGTAAATAAAATTAAAACAACTGTAAATATATTATTGTGATTGCAGTTAAACAGCATGGGTTTCTAAACATGTTCTCTTTAATGGGATTGAATGCAGTTCAGACATTGAAGAAGAAACATGCCCCTAGTGGTCGTTGATGTTCTTTTGTTTCCTTTAGTGATAGAATACCAGTGGACCAGCTCTCCATCTATCGTGTGAGCTCACCAGCCCTCCATACGCTCCGCTGCAGCCTTTCTACGCCGATGTTCATGGTGAGCCTCTCTTTCACACATACACTGCATTTCAGTATTTACATTGTGCTGTGGTGAGTATTGGTTCCTAGAGGTTCCTTCACAGTTCTAGATGATGTTCCATGCTGCCCATGGTTCTCCTTCAGTTCTTTTCTACACAAAATGGAAAGTATTGAATAAGCACTGCTGTATCTGTAGTACTCTAGCTGTGCTGCAGAGATGGTGTTTCTCAACCTGGTCCTGAAGGCAGGAATGAAGACTGGACCCCTCTGTGGGTCAGTCAGTCTTTAAAACAGAGGTCTGTAATAGGCGGTCCGGGTCTGGACCCAGACGTTGTCCAGTGCGGACCCAAAATGATAAACTGTTGAGGATTTAATTCTGACAGTGTTTGTTTTAAGGGGCGAAGCTTTTCTAGTCTTTACGGTATACAGGCTTTACGGTACAGTAACCTTACAGACCAATCACGTGCTCTGTAAGATCACCAAAAGCTTCTCAGCCAATCAGATCTGTGCAGATTCGGGAGTCTGGTGTGCATGCAAGTGAGGTACGAAGCCAGAAGCAGGAGTCGGAGAGTAAAGTGAGTCAGAGAAAGAATAAGGTGGTGTAATAAAGAGAGGTGGAGGTGGAGAGTCACTGTAGAGGCAGGAATGGAGAGTCAGAGAGTAAAGTGAGTCAGAGAAAGAATAAGGTGGTGTAATAAAGAGAGGTGGAGGCGGAGAGCGACTGTTGAGGCAGGAATGGAGAGTCAGAGAGTAAAGCGAGTCAGAGAAAGAATAAGGTGGTGTAATAAAGAGAAGTGGAGGCGGAGAGTCACTGTAGAGGCAGGAATGGAGAGTCAGAGAGTAAAGCGAGTCAGAGAAAGAATAAGGTGGTGTAATAAAGAGAAGTGGAGGTGGAGAGTCACTGTTGAGGCAGGAATGGAGAGTCAGAGAGTTAAGCGAGTCAGAGAAAGAATAAGGTGGTGTAATAAACAGAGGTGGAGGCGGAGAGTCACTGTTGAGGCAGGAATGGAGAGTCAGAGAGTTAAGCGAGTCAGAGAAAGAATAAGGTGGTGTAATAAACAGAGGTGGAGGCGGAGAGTCACTGTTGAGGCAGGAATGGAGAGTCAGAGAGTAAAGCGAGTCAGAGAAAGAATAAGGTGGTGTAATAAAGAGAAGTGGAGGTGGAGAGTCACTGTTGAGGCAGGAATGGAGAGTCAGAGAGTTAAGCGAGTCAGAGAAAGAATAAGGTGGTGTAATAAACAGAGGTGGAGGCGGAGAGTCACTGTTGAGGCAGGAATGGAGAGTCAGAGAGTAAAGCGAGTCAGAGAAAGAATAAGGTGGTGTAATAAAGAGAAGTGGAGGCGGAGAGTCACTGTAGAGGCAGGAATGGAGAGTCAGAGAGTAAAGCGAGTCAGAGAAAGAATAAGGTGGTGTAATAAAGAGAAGAGGCGGAGAGTCACTGTTGAGGCAGGAATGGAGAGTTAGAGAGTAAAGCGAGTCAGAGAAAGAATAAGGTGGTGTAATAAAGAGAAGTGGAGGTGGAGAGTCACTGTAGAGGCAGGAATGGAGAGTCAGAGAGTAAAGCGAGTCAGAGAGGTGGTGTAATAAAGAGAGGTGGAGGCGGAGAGTCACTGTTGAGGCAGGAATGGAGAGTTAGAGAGTAAAGCGAGTCAGAGAAAGAATAAGGTGGTGTAATAAAGAGAGGTGGAGGTGGAGAGTCACTGTTGAGGCAGGAATGGAGAGTCAGAGAGTAAAGCGAGTCAGAGAAAGAATAAGGTGGTGTAATAAAGAGAAGTGGAGGCGGAGAGTCACTGTTGAGGCAGGAATGGAGAGTCAGAGAGTAAAGTGAGTCAGAGAAAGAATAAGGTGGTGTAATAAAGAGAGGTGGAGGTGGAGAGTCACTGTAGAGGCAGGAATGGAGAGTCAGAGAGTAAAGTGAGTCAGAGAAAGAATAAGGTGGTGTAATAAAGAGAGGTGGAGGCAGAGAGTCACTGTAGAGGCAGGAATGGAGAGTCAGAGAGTAAAGTGAGTCAGAGAAAGAATAAGGTGGTGTAATAAAGAGAGGTGGAGGTGGAGAGTCACTGTAGAGGCAGGAATGGAGAGTCAGAGAGTTAAGCGAGTCAGAGAAAGAATAAGGTGGTGTAATAAAGAGAGGTGGAGGTGGAGAGTCACTGTAGAGGCAGGAATGGAGAGGTGTAGATGTTTATGAAGGTCTAGATGTGAAACTGAGTAAACGAGAAGACGCTGTTTTATTTACTGCCTCTAAAAATAAACACTAAGATTCTCTGTTTTTCAGAAGTTTTCTGTTTGTTTAATGTAGCTCTTGTTTTTATTGAAGTGAGTAAAAATATTTATTATTAGTTTATAAATAATTAATTCAGTATTTAAACAGTAAATATACTGAAATATACTGAACGGTATGTGTGGTGTGATGGTGTTTCAGTAGTTGATGGTATAAGATGCTGATACTAGATACTTCAGTAAACAGGATACACCACTGAATCAGAACACACGCTAGAGATGATGAAGGTCTGGACCGGTCTGAGGAGATCTCCTCTAACTGGACCTACTGACCTACAGTAATCGTACCTGTAAAATAAGCCGAGGTGTCTCTTCTGAACGTCAGGCTCCAGAGGAGCTGTGCTCTCAGACTGTATCTCAGAGGCTTGAGCTGAGGTTCCTGCGTCGACTTCTTCAGCTGCACTCGGACTCTCTATCAGACGCGCAGAGACGGACAGCACAGCTTCCCGCCCCCAGCCAGCAGGGTAACGTACACGCTCTGGATTTTAGCCTCGCCGCTAATAGGCTAATGAGTTTCTCAGTCTAACGAAAGGAGGAGTTGATCAGACAGCACTCGGATAACTGCAGAGTATCTGTTGGACTCTTTGATTGGACTAATTTTTAAAGATCAGACTGTTCAGTTGTTAGACTTTTCCAATCTAATGCAATAAGTTGTTTTCACTTGCATCATTCGCCCACCCATTCATTCAAGTCCAGACGTAGGCAGTATGTTAGGAACTGGGTGGAGGAGATGGAGGTAGTACGTGAGGAACAGGGCGGAGGAGATGGAGGTAGTGCGTGAGGAACAGGGTGGAGGAGATGGAGGTAGTGCGTGAGGAACAGGGCGGAGGAGATGGAGGTAGTGCGTGAGTAACAGGGTGGAGGAGATGGAGGTAGTGCGTGAGGAACAGGGCGGAGGAGATGGAGGTAGTGCGTGGAGAACTGGGCGGAGGACATGGAGGTAGTGCGTGGAGAACTGGGTGGAGGACATGGAGGTAGTGCGTGGAGAACTGGGCGGAGGACATGGAGGTAGTGCGTGGAGAACTGGGCGGAGGAGATGGAGGTAGTGCGTGGAGAACTGGCCGGAGGAGATGGAGGTAGTGCGTGAGGGACAGGGCGGAGGAGATGGAGGTAGTGCGTGAGGGACAGGGCGGAGGAGATGGAGGTAGTGCGTGAGGAACAGGGCGGAGGAGATGGAGGTAGTGCGTGAGGAACAGGGCGGAGGAGATGGAGGTAGTGCGTGAGGAACAGGGCGGAGGAGATGGAGGTAGTGCGTGAGGAACAGGGCGGAGGAGATGGAGGTAGTGCGTGAGGAACAGGGTGGAGGAGATGGAGGTAGTGCGTGAGGGACAGGGCGGAAGAGATGGAGGTAGTGCGTGAGGGACAGGGCGGAGGAGATGGAGGTAGTGCGTGAGGAACAGGGTGGAGGAGATGGAGGTAGTGCATGGAGAACTGGGCGGAGGACATGGAGGTAGTGCGTGGAGAACTGGGCGGAGGACATGGAGGTAGTGCGTGAGGAACAGGGCGGAGGAGATGGAGGTGAGATGTTACAGTAGATGTTGGAGGTGGTGCTGATGTGGTGATGAGAGGTTTGAGCTGAACTGAAAGATGAGCTGCTATCGAGCAGCAGATATAATACTCACTCTTACTGACCACCAGTATTCACCCCCAGATCATCCTCACACATTACAATACTCACTCTTACTGACCACCAGTATTCACCCCCAGATCACCCTCACACATTACAATACTCACTCTTACTGACCACCAGTATTCACCCCCAGATCACCCTCACACATTACAATACTCACTCCTACTGACCACCAGTGTTCACCCCCAGATCACCCTCACACATTACAATACTCACTCCTACTGACCACCAGTGTTCACCCCCAGATCACCCTCACACACTACAATACTCACTCCTACTGACCACCAGTGTTCACCCCCAGATCACCCTCACACATTACAATACTCACTCCTACTGACCACCAGTGTTCACCCCCAGATCACCCTCACACATTACAATACTCACTCCTACTGACCACCAGTGTTCACCCCCAGATCACCCTCACACACTACAATACTCACTCCTACTGACCACCAGTGTTCACCCCCCAGATCACCCTCACACATTACAATACTCACTCCTACTGACCACCAGTATTCACCCCCAGATCACCCTCACACATTACAATACTCACTCCTACTGACCACCAGTGTTCACCCCCAGATCACCCTCACACATTACAATACTCACTCCTACTGACCACCAGTGTTCACCCCCAGATCACCCTCACACATTACAATACTCACTCCTACTGACCACCAGTGTTCACCCCCAGATCACCCTCACACATTACAATACTCACTCCTACTGACCACCAGTGTTCACCCCCAGATCACCCTCACACATTACAATACTCACTCCTACTGACCACCAGTGTTCACCCCCAGATCACCCTCACACACTACAATACTCACTCCTACTGACCACCAGTGTTCACCCCCAGATCACCCTCACACATTACAATACTCACTCCTACTGACCACCAGTATTCACCCCCAGATCACCCTCACACATTACAATACTCACTCCTACTGACCACCAGTATTCACCCCCAGATCACCCTCACACATTACAATACTCACTCCTACTGACCACCAGTGTTCACCCCCAGATCACCCTCACACATTACAATACTCACTCCTACTGACCACCAGTGTTCACCCCCAGATCACCCTCACACATTACAATACTCACTCCTACTGACCACCAGTGTTCACCAGTGTTAAATGGAGGTGCAGGTACGTTCTGGCTCCTGCTGCACTGTTTAAGGTGGAACAGGAAAACTCGTGAACGAGCTGCTTCACTCTCGTGCGCTCGGTAGGAGTGAGTATTGTAGAGTGAACAGTTGGTCTGGGGGTGATGTGAGTGGTCACTGGTGAGAGGTTTAAAACTACAGCTACAAGAAACTGGAACAGGAAGTTCAGTCACTTCCGGCCCTCCATCTGCAGTTCCTACTGTAGAAGTTCAGGGGAGTGAGGACACCTGCACCAGCCTACAGCAGAGAAGTTTCCACAACTCCAGCCTCCACTCTAGAGAACAGCTGTGACGTGTTTCCTGGACTTTAACAGGAAACTTGGCGACTCAAAGCACATTTATATTCCGAGGCAGTCGCTTCTGGGTACAACAGTGTGGACAGTCCTAACACTGAAGAACAGGGGAGGTCAAAAGTCTCAGGACGCCCTTTTATTTCAGAGCTGAAAGGGAAACGGACGTATCTGAATACCCCGGCTAGTAACGGGTGAGGGGGTCTATCTTTTAGGCTGTGTCCCAAACATCTTGAAAGCCTCCATATTGGATCAAGGTCAAGTTTCTCCAGTGGGAAGGTGGTCGTGTAGCAGATTAAAGAAGACCAGAACTGTCTCAGAAATTGGTTGATGTAATCGGATTTGCAATATCTCTTGTGGTTCAAACTATAGATGGAAGGATTGATCGGCCATGTATCGGTATCGGACAATTTTTAATCACAATATGTGATCGACCGATATTTCTCCAATTTATCCGATCCCGAGAGCCGATCGAACAAATGAGCCTAATTTCTGTATTTCCAGCTAGAGTTTCATCCAGGAAGAGGAGAATCCCCCCCCCAACCCCCCCCAACCACCCACCCCCCTGGGCAGCTCCCTGCAATTCCTATCTGAACCACTAGGTGGAAATACACACCCTTTCATTTTCCACAGACTGACTAAAGCAGCGGCCTCGCCAGATCAGTTTACAGCGTTCACCACACGTGCTGATAGAAAACATGTGGTCTGTGTGTGTATGTGACTCAGACTCATCCAGGACGTTCTGTAACATCTATAAAATTTATAAAATCAGAGTCTCTCTCGGGAACCAAGACAAAGATATTTAACTCTATTAATCTGATACACTCTTCAGAGACACCACACAGCTGAACACAGTGAGTATCAGTAAACAGCACAGCTAACACAAAACTAATAACCCAGAACACCTACAGACCAGATCTGACCGGTACCAACAGAACAGCAGCAGCATGTTTGTTTTTAGTTTTTGTTTTTAGTTGTTTTTTTTTTTTTTTTGTTTAACATTTTTAGTTAAATTTTAATTTCTTTTTTAATCTTGTTTTTTTAATCGTTTTCTTAATTTCTTCTTTTGTTCTTAGTTATTGTTTACTTACACTTTACCCTTTTATGTATTTAGTTTTATATATTTATCTGTAGTCTTTATTATTTTTATTACCGTATATTTTCTTACCTATGATTTTATTGATTTTTATTTTTGTTTTATTTGTTTTCTATCTTTTATTTATTTAATAATATTTTGGATCTACATCTTATTAAAAAGCTGGGTCTTTTTATTTTGTCAATCCCCTTACAATGCATAATGCTCTACATTGTAAATGAGGGCCACCCTCAATGTACTCCGAGATTAAATAAAGGTTGATTGATTGATTGATTGAACAGCCAGAGAGCTAAAGAACCACAGCCAGAGTGATTGAGTTTATAGTTCTAGATAAGCAGCTCTTCTCGGCTGTAGAAGACGTTCATTCTGCTGCTTAATGTTCCTCCTGGATCTACGCTCTGCTGTTCCTAGTAGAGATACTTTTCAGATGTGGATCTTCTGGAGCTTATCAAGCGGTTTACTCCACATAGACCAACCAAAATAGTAATAAACAGTTTAGACCATGTTTCATGACTTACTTGTGCTAATAATATGTAGCCCTGCTGTGGCATATAGCCCCGCCCTCGATCGGTATCGGCTAGGGCTGGGTATCGCCACTGATTTCCTGCATTGATTAGATCCCGATTCACAAGGTCCCAATTCAATTTGATTTCTGATTCAATTCAATATTGATTTGTTTATGGATATTTCAGTTACAATAATATGTTTTGTTTAAATATGTGATCGGTGATCAGAATCGGCCTCAAAAACTCTGATCGGTCCATCTCTAGTTCAAACATTATCAACACAGTTACAACAACCACCACATTGAACAACATGTTCACTCTACTGACCCTGGAGCTGAACTTCATCTTCAGATCAATCGATTTCTGATCAGTTCTGATCTTCTTTGATCTGCTGCACGACCACCTTCCCTTTGGAGAAACTTCCCCCTGATCCAGTATGGTGGCTTTCAAGATGACAGCCATGTTCAGAACATAGACTAAAAGATAGACCCCGTCACTATCTGGGGTCTTCAGATACCACACTTTCTCTTTCAGCTCTGAAATAAAAGGGCGTCCTGATACTTTTGATTCACCCAGTATTAAAGTGTTAGAGGTGTGTGTTTACAGTGGGGGTGAGAAAAAACACCATTTCACAGCAATCTGTGTCGCCGAGTCCACTCGGATCTCTCTGGAGAACTGTGTGATTATTGGTTCTGTGGAGAACCGCTGTTCTCCGTTAAAGGGGTTGTAGGGTTTGAGGAGGAGGAGTTGTTGTGAATGGCAGCTGTTTGAGAGCAGTGAGAGTCACAGCCCCTACTCTACACCCACACCCACACCTACATCCATATCCACACCCACTCTTACACCTACACCCATACCTACATCCACACCCACATCCACATCCACACCTACACCTACACCCACACCTACATCCATATCCACACCCACACCTACACCCACACCCACACCTACACCCACACCTACATCCATATCCACACCCACACCCACACCCACACCTACATCCATATCCACACCCACACCTACACCCACACCCACACCTACACCCACACCTACATCCATATCCACACCCACACCTACACCCACACCTACATCCATATCCACACCCACTCTTACACCTACACCCACACCTACACCCACATCCATATCCACACCCACTCCTACACCCACACCCACATCCACACCCACACCTACACCCACACCTACATCCATATCCACACCCACACCTACACCCACACCTACACCTACACCCACACCTACATCCATATCCACACCCACTCTTACACCTACACCCACACCTACACCCACATCCATATCCACACCCACTCTTACACCTACACCCACACCTACACCCACATCCATATCCACACCCACTCCTACACCCACATCCATATCCACACCTACACCTACACCCACACCTACATCCATATCCACACCCACACCTACACCCACATCCACACCTACACCCACACCTACATCCATATCCACACCCACTCCTACACCCACACCTACATCCATATCCACACCCACACCCACATCCCTCCTGCTGCACAGACAGATCTCTCCCACCTGGAATCTAATAACATTGCTCTGCCTCTCCTCGTCTGTGTGTGTGTCTGTGTGTGTGTGTGTGTTTCTGTGTGTGTGTGTATGTCTCTCTCTGTGTGTGTTTCTGTGTCTTTGTGTTTGTGTGTGTGTGTGTTTCTGTGTGTGTGTATGTCTCTCTCTCTGTGTGTGTGTCTGTGTGTGTGTGTGTGTGTGTGTGTGTGTGTGTGTGTGTGTGTGTGTGTGTGTGTGTCTGTGTGTGTGTGTGTGTGTCTGTGTGTGTGTGTGTGTGTCTGTGTGTGTCTGTGTGTGTCTGTGTGTGTCTGTGTGTGTCTGTGTGTGTGTCTTTGTGTGTGTGTCTGTGTGTGTGTCTGTGTGTGTGTCTGTGTGTGTGTCTGTGTGTGTGTCTGTGTGTGTGTCTGTGTGTGTGTGTGTGTGAGACAGCCCTCCTGCAGCGTGTGAAAGCCGAGGATGCTGAGGTGTTGCAGTCGATGTTGCCGCGTGTGCAGGAGCTCACCCAGCGGTGCTCTAAAGGTCTCTCCTACGGGAGCCAGGTCAACACCGCCATCACACACTGGTGAGATCTTTTCTTCCTCTCTTCACATCACACTCTGTTCCTTTACAGAGAACAGAGTACTGATCCAGTAGCTCCTCATTCATTCACAGAACGCGTTTAGAATCGAGTTTAAGACTCCGGTTGTAAGACGTTGGCTGAATAGACTGATGGAAGTGTTCTGCGGATGATTATTATGTGTAGTGTCGCCTCATAATCACACTTCTTTTTCTTGCGTTGTATTTTTTGTGGTCCACTTGCGCTGCTAGTTTTAGGCCCAAAAACAGCCGTAATTAATGATTCGTGGTCGGTCCAGCTTCTGGGGGCCTGATGCAATATTACTGTGTGCAGTCCACTGTGGTTACACATTATATATATATATATATATATATATATTACATTACAGTTTAGTTTTGTTTGTTAGTCTCACTTCAAGTAGACAGACTGACCAACGCCATCACAAAAACTGATATTTCGTGTCTCTCTCTCTATATATATATATATATATATATATTGCTGTCCAAGGAAAAAAAATCTCCAAAAACAGTCTTCCCTTTCAATGTTAGTCAATAGAACCAGAATTTCCTCCAAGCTATTTTGGAGCATTTCTATTGCTTCATTCATCATGAAATATTCACACAGTGTAAACGACAGCTACATTTAATTGATGTAGAAAAATAGAAATCAATACAAATGGATATTTTTTTTTATTGGACAGCGATGAGATATGGGTGTATGTATGTAATGTAAGTATAGTCGTGTAGGGCGGCGCGTCCACGTAATTGATTATGAAATTACGTTGATTAGCAAAACGTGCGTTGATGCGTTACAAAGATGGCCACGCCCACTGAAAGCATGGATTTATCTGTGTGTATCTTAAGTTGTGGGGAGTGTTTCACACAGAAACACAGATTCTAAAATTCTAAAATGATTTATTCTCCGTCTGTGAGCGTCTGAAGAGCTCCGTTTACATGGTTGCTGAACAACACGTCCAGTAGAGGGCAGTACAGAGTAAATCAAACATGGTGGTGGAGCTTGTAGTTCTCAGTTCAGAAACAAAAGAAAGGCGACTGTTTGTCTCGGAGTCGAGGAGAAGCTATTTCGGGGAATTTCTAATGAGCGTACCCCAAAGTCTAGATTAATTGATTAAGAAATTAATCACTAGGTGCAGCCCTCATGGGGGGTGCAGTACGAATGTATGTATGCAATTAATTATGTATGTAAGTAACCTCTCCACTACTCTGCTGGTCTGTGTCTTATTCAGAAAGGAGTCTGAGCTCCAGCCCTCCAGGCAGCTTTACGGGGGGTGAATAATATCTGCTGAAACTTTTTCTCATCACATCAGACTTGCGTTCCTGTTCCCGTAGCAGAGCGCTTCAGCTCGCTTATCAAACTCAGCTGCCACGTTCATCTCAGTTTCTTGAAAGGTGTGATGAAATACCAGGGGCAATCAGTAATGACTGACAGGTGGGCGGTGCAGTAGATGGAGAAACTTTCAGCAGTGAAATTGAACCTGTCGCTGGCGCTGAAGGTGGAGCCATGAGCTGCCAGTCTGTCGCCACTATCGCTTTAATATCTCTACATCCTTCCTACAGGTGGGAGCAGCCTGGTCAGTTCGCTCTGCCGGAGATGAAGCGGGAGGGACTGACCTTCCAGCAGTGGCTGCAGAGATGGAAACTGGCGGCAAAGGGGCTTTGAACATGAACTGAATTGATTAATTCTCCTCTTTGTGATTAATGATGCTCTAAAATTGTGACAGATTTGCATCTACATTATATTAAACATTTTCTAGAGTCTTAACAAAATTAACAAAGACCAGAATCTCTTTTCCAGGGTGATGTTTATATTTCTGATACAATTTTTCAGTAACTCTGTAGAAACTGGAACCTTCCACTGAGGTTTTAAGCCAGAGTCATGATTATTTTAGTCTAATCCAATCCCAATAAATGGTCCTGTGTTCGTACTAACCAATCAAACTCTGTATATATATTTACTTTGAGTAATGCTGAGAATAGTGTTTTTTTGTTTTTTACACCCTGCTTAGATAACATGGTTACAGTATCTTCTGACTTAAGGCTTACATTATACTTACTTGGATCATTAGACACTTCATGGTAACAAAAAAAAACATGAACTAAACTGTACATGAACATAAAACTAAACACAACGATGACAACACCGATGGAGACGGCAGTGCAGCGGCAAATCCCAGAAGTCCAAAGAAAATGTTACGGTGTCTTCTCAGATTGCATTGTCCATCATAGAAGAATAAACAAAGCTTTGTCCATGAGGAGGAGACGTGAGGATGGAGCGGACGTCCTTTGAGCACCAGAACTGTTTGTTTACCGTATTCTAGTGAACAGGTTTAAAACAGACACCGACTCCTGAAACGAGAGAAGAGAACGTGTCAGCTGTTAAACTCTCAGTAAAGGTGAACCTGCTGATTGATTCTTCTGAGTGTCGTCAGGTCCTCACCTTCGTTGATCGTGTTTTACTGAATACGTTCCAGAATCTCAGCGTCTCGTCGCCTGCTCCCGTCACAATGGCCTCGCCGTCGGGTGACATCGCCTTAACAGCAGGAAAAGTAGAAGAGCAGCCAATTTTAAAAGGTGTCTGAACTAAACCAGCTGATCAAAGATGAAAGCTTCCACTTAATAAGTAAGTCATTTGCATAATGGAATGCCGCAGGGTGTCGGGTCCACTTTGTGCACCGAGGCTGGCGTTCTGAAGCTTTTAACAGTCTGGACTGAACCGCCACCTCGCTTTTAGAGGCATAAAGTGAATTCCTTTATACGCCAAGACTTCAGCCCAAAAACTAGAAAAGCAGAAAATGTTCTGTGGTGCCAGCCGTCATCTCAAGGTCACTGAAAGGCAACTGACTGCTAATTCAACTCCACCAGGATTCCAGCTAGAGCTCGTGTCCACACTTCAATTTTAATATTCCTCTTTACAAGTACAGGCTAAGGGAAAAGTCTCAGGACAGTCTTTTCCTTCAGAAAGGGAAGATGATGTATCTGAATACTCCAGCTTATAATGGGTGAGGAGGCCTATCTTCTAGGCTATGTCCTGAACATAACCACCATCTCGAAAGCCACCATACTGGATCAAAGGCCAGTTTTCCAGCAGATCAAAGAAGACCAGAACTGTCTCAGAAATGGATTGATGTAATCAGATTTGTAATATCTCTTTCAGTTCAAACATTAACACAGAAAATTATAACAACCACATTGAACATGTTTAGAGTGCTGACCCTGGTACTGAACTGAGCCTTCAGATCTGTGTCTTAATAAACTTACTCTCACTTAAACTTTACTCTCCATTCTGAGAGAGGTGATGGGCATCGCCGACTTATACTCTCATATAAGAGAAATCTTTAGTTCAGTTTCTGGAATAGAGCTGAGCCTCTAGGGTCGACGGGTCTAGCAGTAGATACGGGGCTGGCTCTGGTGGGGTGCAGGAGTAACGCACGGTAAAGGAAAACAGAAGCCAGAAGAAAAGAACCCAGCACACAGTCCACCAGCACCTTTACACCTCACTCTTCATCTTTATGTTTAATTTCCTTTATTTTAGAAATGTTTATATCTTATTTCCTTTGAACTGAATGATGTAATGTCTTTTAAACACCTTTTCATGTCTTTGTTTATGTAAAGCACTGGGTATAAGAGGTGCTCTATAAGTAACCTGGCCTTGCTTTAAATTAAAGTCAAGTCAAGATCACAGGAAGCCACATTTGATCACGTTTGGCTTTACTGTACGCAGAGAATAGCTGTGAAAGTCTTTCTGTTAAACACATCCTGACTAACATTACCGCCTGGTCTTCTTAGTGTTAGTAAAGCAGTGAAATGAACACGAGCGGAATTAATGAAGGTGAATCTGCTTTATCCGGCAAAACCATCAGATAAAACAAGGTTTCCCGGAACGGAGAAATGATCAGACACTCACCAGGTAGAGCACTCTGTACGAGTGGCCCGTCAGCTTGGCTATCTGAGTGAGCGAGGGGTACTTCCACACTAGGATCTGGTTCTGAGAGTAACCATGCGTGCTAACCTGCAGAAGAAGATCGGACTGGTCAGGGAAAGTTATGCTCACACAGGTTTTACATTTATACAGTATTTGGTTACAGAGGTCTGTCAATAAAGTGTTATCCAGGTTTGACTACCTGGATTTAGAGTCTAATCCTAGTCAGCCATGCAGAGAGAGTTTACTGTTTCCCAATCCAGGCTAAGCTTTTAAATGGTATATAATTAAAAGTAGTGTAAAGACATTTTAAACTAAATTATTGACAATGTATTCAAATCTCAAGCTTAGTATTGAAAATCATTAATATACGACAACGTTCACACTTACCAGCTCGTTGGTGTGTTTAGACCAGGCCAGGTTGCACACCTGTGAGCCGGTGTCGATGCACTGCAGCGGCTGGGCCGTGAGCGTGTTCCAGAAGCGGATGCAGCGGTCAGCCGTGCCCCCTCCAGACGCCAGCAGACCATGCTGATGGGGGGACCAGGCGATGGCCTTCACTGCTGCCAAGTGCTCTGTGTACTGCTGAACCGGCTGGACGCTGGAGTGATTCCACACCAACAGCTGACAAGCGAAAGGAACACGAGAGAGATGTTTATTCCTGCCTCTCAGTAAGAACTGCCGTGTTACATCATCTGTTCAGAAACTTTTTCCAGAGCTTAGATGTCTCGTATAATTATCTATGAGGTGGGAGGAGCACTTCTGAGAAGGAAAGACTAATATTTGAGTAAAAGTACAAAAATAACAGCTTAAAATACGACACAGTACTGATTAACGTACAGAACTAGATCCCAGATCCTAGTTTGTTATTTTAATTGAAAATAAAATGAGAAAGCTTAAAATCCAGAGATGTGTCCTATTACAAACAACTATAACCCCCTTCAGAGGGTTCAGTAACTAAACGTTAAAGATTCAAACGCCTGCTTCACGCTACACGACTGTCTGAGTGGGCGGGTCCTTGTTCTGTTCACACTATGTAACTGGTGGAGCTGTAATGGTGAGTCTTTCAGTTGTGGTGGTTTTCACACTACATGACTGATCGGGGACACGGGGTCACCAAGAGCTCAACTCTGGGGAGAGCTCAACTCTGGGGAGAGCTCAACTCTGGGGAGAGCTCAACTCTGGGGAGAGCTCAACTCTGGGGAGAGCTCAACTCTGGGGAGAGCTCAACTCTGGGGAGAGCTCAACTCTGGGGAGAGCTCAACTCTGGGGAGAACTAGTGACACCACGTAGAACATACACTATTTCCAAACTGAACGTGAACAAACGAGCAGTACGAGTTGTTACTGCGCTGATCTGCAGAGACGAGAGAAAGAACGAATATGGAGGAGAAGATGGAGGAAGACTCTCACAGACATTGGTTACTGTTTGCGTACTCCTCCTCCACTGTTAATACCAGCCCGGCTCTAAGAGATGTTTCTTCGACGGTTTTATAAAATTATTTTTTAATTAGCTAATCCAGTCTCAACTTGGAGCAACTTGTAACTAATAGCAGCTCTCTCCAGACCCAGCCAGGAGGTGATGTGGTACCTTGTTGTCGTTTCCTCCAGAAGCAAGCAGCTGATGGTCTGTGCTCCATTTGAGGCCGCACACCTCCTGCCTGTGGCCCTGCAGCCTGCGCTCTGACTGCAACGGCGGCGTCCGGATGTCCCTCTGCAGGATCATGCGATCCCGGCTTCCTGAGGACAGCTGGTCTGCATTCCATGCTAAAGCACCTGGGGGAGGAAGGAGAGACCATGAGAGACGAATAAGAAATATAAAATACACACATATACTCAAACATATACAGAACAATTGAGATTTATATTTCTTTGCCACCCAAACGAGTACGTTAGACCCAACAGAGCTTCTTAAATGTCTTACCAACTCGGGCTGTATGCCCTTCTAATGCAAACAGTTTCTTGCCAGCGGCTGCGTCCCAAATCTGTACAAATCCTTTATGTGTACCGACCGCCACGAGATTCCCCTAGAGTAGAAAAACCAACCAAGTCAGGAAAAATTCAACTTGTTAGACACACAGAGAGCTTAAAATTCGTATAAACGCTCATTTAAACTCGTGCGGAAATGTCTGCGTGTTTCAAGCAACATAACCGTCACTGCCCACATCCAGTAGAGGGCAGTATGGAGTAAATCAAACATCAAAGCTCAATCAAAGCTTTCCAAAATGCAGAGTACGTCCAGAAAGCTCCATCTGTATCTGTATCCGTATTTAACGTTGAGTATAAATGAGCCTTAAGCGGTCGCGATCTGAGCCGTAATGTCGTTGCTCACCCTTTCTGACCAGCCGACCGACGTCACTGAGTCTCCTTCCACCGACAGGTCACACAGTCGCGTTACCTGAGAGAGAACACAGGGTTGTTAGAACCAACACCAGCAGCACGCTCTGTAGGAACACCAGAGGCTCCAGTGGTAGTTTTAACTAATGTGGGAAACCAGACGTACCTGGCTCGTGCAGGCGCTCCACAGGTAGACGCAGGTGCCCAGTCCGACGCTGAGCACGTTTAAGGACGACCAGTCCACCAGGTTGAGGTAGAAATCATCTTGCAGTTCAGGTGCGTCCAGCACCTTAAAAGGTATCTTGGAGATTTTGCGAGTGGGTTTCCGCGGCGAGCGGAGCAACTTCTGACTGCAATGACACACCAAACACATGTAAATCAAAAGGATCACGTATACCTTCCTGTGGTCTAATTGCTGGTAACAAACTCTCTGCTTACCTTTTGCTGCTCACAGGTGATAACGAGTAGGGAGAAACGTTGTTGCCATCATCAGGCATGGATCTTTTGGTACTGAGGGAATACTGCAAACGAGAGAAGAGCTTTAATTAACATACTGTGTGGTCTTCTTCTGTCCGGTTCTCACTACTCAACTGTCTGAGTGGTCCGGTCTTTGTTCCATTCACACTACGTGACTGGTTGAGCTGTAATGGTGAGTCTTTCAGTTGTCGTAGTTTTCACACTACACAACTCTGGAGAGGACTGAACTCTGGAGAGGACTGAACTCTGGAGAGGACTGAACTCTGGAGAGGACTGAACTCTGGAGAGGACTGAACTCTGGAGAGGACTGAACTCTGGAGAGGACTGAACTCTGGAGAGGACTGGTGACACCATTTAGAACATGGTTATTTCCAAACCAGACGTCAACAAACGAGCAGTATGAGTTACTACTCTAATTAAACACACCTGATATAGATATAGATATGATATAGACAGTCACATCACAAAATGAATGTAACACCACACACGACACCAGGAACAGATACAATCAGGAACAATCTATCACACGCGCAGCAGAGCACATCAGAAGTGAACCCCAGACCACCAATTCCAGAAAGACCAGAGATTTGTTCTCTGGATGGTTTCCAGGCTCAAAATCACTTGAGCAAACGGTCCTGGGTCTGGGAAAAGCAGCTTGTTTCCAAAACACCTTCAGACCACATTCAACAACTGATGCTTTGTGAGAGTCAGGTGTGTTGGAGCTGGAGAAGAAGGACAGAATTGGTGGAATCTCTACTCCAAACTTTTAAAAAAAGAGCAAAAACAAATAAGACTTACACTGAAGAGACTTCTCTTCTCTGGCGTTGAGGGCTGGAGCCTCCTGTCTTCTGTCTGAGGGTCCTGAACCTTCTCGATGCCGGCCCCGAGCAGCTCGTTTTTCAGCAGTGCAGAATATGCCAACCCATCCACTGGAGAGAAGAGACCAGGCAATGCTTCAGTAAGACACTCGGAACAGATTTCAGCAAATATCACCACAAGGTAAGCGTCGTAAGTCACCTTTGCCCGTGTCCGACGTTGCGTCCTTCGTTTTCTTATTCTGGCTCGGGGACTTCTCGTTTTCCTGAGGAGAATAAAGTAGAAATCAGTTCTCCACAACCTGAGAACACAGCAAATACCCTGACCACTGATTTAATTACAAATAGAAGATCAACAACTTATTCCGAGATTGTTTTGGTCCTGTCAAACAGAACTTTACACCTAGCGTGACTTATCAGCACTTACGTTGATTCTGTGGAAATTAATGCTCCAGTTGGCTCCAGCGCGTGATGGTATGAAACGGTCCCCATGCTTGCTGGGCGAGGACATCGGTGATTTGGTGGGAGTGAGATGGCGTATCACATCTGTGACTTTCTGTAAATGGAATATTTTGGCATAAGTAGAGAGAAAGAGCCATAACACTCACACAAAAGACAATGTGTTTCCAAACGCTTCATATAACCAAACCCACTGTGATCGTAACCTGGACTACTGTTTAAATACTTGTGACAGTCATAACTTCAAAGCCTGAATATAAAACAACACACAAAAAGATACATACACACACACATATATATATATATATACATTGCATAAAAGTTTTAGAACACTTCCAGTCAAAAGCTTTAAAACAGTTTTAAAACGTTTGGCTGGTAGTGTATCTAAAACGTTTGGCTGGTAGTGTATCTAAAACGTTTGACTGGTAGTGTATCTAAAACGTTTGTCTGGTAGTGTACTAAAACGTTTGACTGGTAGTGTATCTAAAACGTTTGTCTGGTAGTGTATCTAAAACGTTTGTCTGGTAGTGTATCTAAAACGTTTGGCTGGTAGCGTATCTAAAACGTTGGGCTGGGCTGGTAGTGTAAAAAACATATACACACACACATATATATAGATACTCACGACAGGGCTGGCATTGTCATTCTGTACGTTGATTTGCCGCAGTAGTCGGCGCTCATAGTCCTGGTCCATGGAGGTGTTTGGTCAGAGAGGAGAAGGTCCGCAAGGATATGGCTGCAATCACACAAAAGATCAGCAGAAGTCAGTAGAGGGTCAATAAAACAGTAACGTAATTAATATGATTTTTAACAACTTAGGGCAGTAATAACTAACAGTTAACATTAGAGAACTTAACAGTAATAGAAGAAATTAAAACTGACGTCCTTTTATAGTTACTGTTCAGCAACAGTAACATACATAAATAAAATAAGTTTTAATAAAGAACATCAATTAAAATATAAGGGACGTTAAAATGCAGTGTTTAAATCATATACAGTCACGGCAAAGAGAAATAATTTTTAAAAAAACAACGAGCTTGACTGTCTAAAACTCCAAACTGAGCTTCACACTCTAGATATATAGTGAGCTTACACACCAAAACAGCTGTACTGTTTTCTTCTACCCATTTTTCAACCTCTGAACTGTCCTTCACACATCCTTTCAACTAGTAGATTTGGTTCGTGTCAAAATAATCATGTAAGATTGCATGACTTACATTGCAATATATTACAATTTCACTAATGCCAACATGCACAGTGCACCCTCGTTTGCTGCTAGTCTACGTTGTAGTGGAAGTCTAATGGCTGAAGCCCCCGGATTACAACACTGCTATCTATCTGCTGAACCACTGTCTGCACCAATATTTACATTAAACTATTAAATAACAATTAATACTACAGAATCACAACACTGCGACACAAGTGGATTAATATTTAAAAGTAAAACATAAAATGTATAAGAGTAAAATAAGGTGAATTGCTATGTGTGCTTTAACTGTGAAAGGTGGCTAAACAGAGAGACAAAGCTCGCTCTTCCAGTACACCGATTTTAACAGCTGCAACGTGTCAACAGGAAGCTAATGATAGAACACGGTTTACCACTAGAGGCGCTGCAGAGCACCACGTGGAATGGCCCCTCCAAACAGCATACAGGGTACAGCTCGCTAGCTAGCCAGGTAGCAGAGCAGTGAGTGAGCTAGCAGCTGAGAGGAGCTCTGTGTCTGGTGGAGATGAAGGAACAGAAACAGATGGAGGATAAAGAAAGAGAGATGGAGATGCAGAAGAAGAGCTGGTGTCTGAGAGAGGAGCTGTGTCTGCAGTCTGGAAGTGTTCTGGGTTTAAAAGGCTGTACACTGGAAAGTCTGTGGGGGCGCTGTTGGCACTGCTGCTGGTGTACGCCATTACAGTCGTCAGATTCGACGCCGTCAACCAGTAGCACCAGTGAACCAGTAGCACCAGTGAACCAGTAGCACCAGTGAACCAGTTAAGCCAGTTAAGTCAGACATTGCTTGTAGAGTCAGTGTCTCGAAGTGCTGTGTACGACAGGAAGAGCGAGCGGTGGAGCGACATTGCGAACGTAGTAACAGTCCACCTATACGAGGACACGGTCCCCCTACAGACAGTGGACAGAGAGACGGTCCAGAGCAGTGAAAAAAAACTCTGGGACGACAAGACTTCAACCAAACTGCTCTCCCACCATCATACCATCAAAACCGAGTAACCACAGTAAACAGAGCCTTCATTAAACCTCACTGTTTATATTCTATATACACCTGACAGTACAATGAACCACACACCTAGACCCAGACATCCAAATCATATATACTTTTTTTTTTTTTTTTGGTCATATCACTGAGCACTAGTCTTCTGTTTCCCTGACATAGATTAATAATGATGTTGGCCACATGAAATTTCAATCTGACTGTTTATTCCTGGGTCATATACACACTGGCTGTAGTAGTAACACGCCCTAAATCAAATTTCAGTACAATATACATTATACATTCACATAAAGATGCAAATCAGCCATTTTTCCCAACAGCCTAAGACCACAGGAGCAATTTTCTCTCTCAAACCACATCAACTTACCAAAACAACAACAATATGCTAGATTACTCCAACATTCTGTGTATAACTCATTATTTGCAGTTGGAAGGAAAGCCCAAGCAAAAGGTCATAACCTCCTGGACAATGGACCATTCACACATACCACCTGCTTGAACACCCCACAGACAGGTGGTCCAGCAAATGCTCCAGCAGTCGACTGATTAAGATGCAGAGTGTCTGTCGCCAGTTAACAACTTGAGGAAATGGCTGGCTTTTACAGAAGCTGCTGAAATAACATTCAGTACTGACAGCAAGACTGTGTATCTGTTAACCCTGAATATATACACTTACTGCAGTGACTCATCATCAGATAATGTTAAGTTAATGTTATTAAAGATAATGAACCCATATGTCCTCAGTACAGCCACTCTATGTTATAGTAATGTCTTACAAACCAGACTTTGTTCATTTTGCTTCATTCTGCTTGTCTTAAAGGGCAATTTCAGCCAATTTTCACTATTTCAGTCTTTCAGATTGGTTAGATGTCTGAATTGTTTACAGTGGTGCTAAGAATGATTGCATAAAATGGTGAGGAATAAACAGTTCGTGGTTGTTTTGAGAGGAGTTGTGTAATAATAATAATAATAATAATTATGTAATTTTTATTATTTTTTGTGTGCAATAACTCAGAGGTGCAATAATTTGAACTGCTTCAAGCAGTATGTTTCATATTTATAATTACAGCTGCCACTTACTGTATTCATATGAATGTGTACATATTGCATTTTTTTCTTTTTGTTTTAAATTATTAGAGCATTTATTCTTTTATATAAATGCTTGCAACTGTAACTGTAATAACTGCCATTACCCTTTGGGTTCAATAAAGTGTTCTGATTCTGAAAATTTAGGCTGAAACTATATATTTTTTAAAATCCTTCACTGCATAGAGGCCTCAAAGAAAACTTTCAGTGCGGTAACATAACATTAGCACACATTACTTACAGTGTGTCTGTCTTGTTTCCGACCAAAACCACTTGAACACCAATTCAAGGCATTCTCACGGCCTCTAAACTCGTAAGCAGGAATTTCTGCTGAAGACTTCAAGGAATTTGTCTACAACTGGCCCCAAAAGGACTCTACATGGCGACACGCTTTAAAAACATGCAGCACTTCTGTCAAACTAGCTCTGTAAAACACATCAAGCTCTTCTCTAATATACAGCTGCTAGATTGCAAACCTCCTGCGGCGTTTTTTTTTTTTTTTTAAAGGAAAGGTACGGCCACAAGTTAAGACCTTTCTTGCAAAGCTATGTTTAAACGGACTTGTTTTAAATACCTGTATAACTTAGGTGTTGAAACAGAGTGAAAGTGCTTAATGCTTACAGTGGCATTGATGGAAACCAGGGTCCCAGGTCCACAACATAAATATAGTCACCTACTATCAAAAACACCACCTACACGTCTTCTGAATGTTTATCTGTAAATAAAATTGAGGGGAAAAAAGTTTTCAGGGACTATTTTGCCTTACAACGCCCTGGATGTATGCCTGCACCATGAATGGACTCGAGTAAACAGATTAAAATACGTTTTAATCCTAACCTTGAACGCTAAAAACAGTTTCTACTCACAGGCCATCAGGCTTGTGAACACCTCACGCACTACCTCTCTAACCTCTCCTATCTGAACTGGTTTTAACTGGTCTGAGTTTAACTGCAACTTACACTCACTGTACTGTCAGAATACTGTTTACATTCACTACTCACACAAACATTATTGTTTACATTTGTTACTTGCAACTTGCACTTTATGGCTGCTGCTCTTCATACTTGCACATAAAAGCACACATTTATTTCAACTCATATTATTATACTTGGTATATAGGTATACTTGTATAAATTTTTATTATTTATTTTATTTGTTATCTTATCTATTGGTGAATGGAGGAACAGCAAAGTAAGAATTTCATTGTACAGTGTAACTGTCTGTTCTGCTGTACACATGACAATAAATCTCTTGATTAAACTCCTGTAAGGCTGTGTATTCATAACCATTCATATAATAACTTAATGTGGGTGAGCTTTTAAAGGTGGAGGTCTGGTTCCATTCACCACCACTGTGAACAGTTCTGATTCTAAGTTTCTTTACAATGGAGCATTTCACACAAAACTGATTTTAAGGACATGTTGACCATTTTAATTGAGCAGAAATTCTGAAAAACCGGTGGAGCTCCCTTTAACTCTTGGCGACGGTATAGCAATCCGTGCCCTCGATATATTAAATCGTGGCCACGCCTTATTGAAAACAATCATAATGTCACCTTGGGGGCTTAATACATTTAAGAGAACAGGGCCTGGTTCTAATATATGGTCCAACTCTCACAGAAACACCCGAATTAAGGCCAGTAACTGGTCACTGCTGGTAAATAAGCAGTAACTGTTTAACAAAGCTGACTGCTAACGGCTCGACAGTCCATATTTAAAATCTGTCCACTTCTTCAAGAACTTCAGTCACACCAGACCAACAAAATTAAATATCTGGCTATTTCAGAGCTGGAGTTTCAGAAACAGTCTCACAGTAAAGTACTGAATAACAAAGATTTAACCGCTTCGGTTTCTTTATCATTAGTTAGCCTGTTAGCCTGCTTACGTTAGAGGCTAGCGCTCCGGCTAACTGCCGTTAGCAGCTTGTTTCATTCAGTTCGCCAGACTTACCTCACCGTCGCGACTATTCGATTAATTCTCGCCGGAAAACGATCCAAATAAGTCGAAATCAAAACGCTCGCCGGCGTTTAGTTGATTTAAAGTCCTGTAATCGCGGCGTCCGGCTGCTTCTCGGAGCTGCTAGCTACGCTGTGTTTTCAATTGTCGCAAAGGACTGTGGGTCCGAGCGGCTGACGTCACGACATTTGAATCTAAACAAAAGAAGTCGCGTTGGCATGACAACAGAGACACGACCGTTACAGCCGCGGCGCTTCTGCTAATGCTAATCACAACATAAACATCATATGTTTAATAAAACTATACAGTTTTTATCGACATTTTATTAATATTTCTCTGTATCAGTTTATTTAATTGTTAGGTTTATACTATTGTTATTTTTGTCTTTCAGGTTTTTTTATTAATTAATTAATTAATTAATTGTCTCATACGTTATTTCTTTATTTGTGCGAAGATTTAAATTAATAACAAATCAGGAAAAAAAATTGAGTATTTAAAATGGAATTCTGTTTCACAAAAGCACCTACATACAAAATAAAAATAGCACAAAATAAATAGATATATTCTCAAGATTGTGGTTATTAGCAGCATGATTATGTTCTATTAATCTAAATACTCGCTTACAACAATACTTAAGTACAATATAATTAAGTATCATAAAAATAATACTTAAATACAAGGATTATTTGGTATTATTAAAATAATACAGTAACAAAGAACAACAATAACTGAGTAAAGTCTTGTTGGATATTATTAAAATAACATTTACATACAGCAATAGTACAACAACAATTAAGTGAAATCTTAAAAATATTATTAAATATTACTAAAATAATGATTAAATACAGTAAAAAAGAAAAACTCGCACTGTATCTAAATACTGCTGCTACGCCTGCACCACAGAAGTCGCCTCTAATCACTTCAGTTTATTCATTTAAAATTCAACTGAACATAAATATTTCTACATAATGGCAAGAAATATAATATTACTTATTTTACAACCAAGCCCACCCTATTTCCCTCAAATATTAAACCCAATTTTCTGTTTTTTCTTGGGATCCATTTATATTGTTGGTGAGGTTTGATTTATCCATTAATTAGATATAAATTACTACTGTGTCTTGAAAGTTGAGATGGCTGCTTAATTAATAAATGATTACACATTAACATAAACAAATCCATTCCGAGTTAAATTTATTAAATCTTTATGGGAATGTTTACCCCGACACCAACAGTCAGTAGTCAGTAAGTTTCTCTACAGCTAACTATTTCACACCAAACCACTCGGAATGACCTCAGTCACATCTGTATGTGTAAGAATTTATGTAGAACTGTTTCCTAAACTGGTGGACTTTCCCTTTAAGACTGACATGTGACATGTGAATGAGCTCTGTTCTCATTGGCTGTCTATATTGTGCCTCAGTGTGGGATGAAACACCCCTTATAACATCAGTGTGAATAGGCGGAGATTTGCAAATGTGACATCACAAAACTTCAAACTTCCCATATGTTTGATATGAACCTTTAAAGAGCCCATATGAGCCCAAACGATATATTTCTATTTTCAGTTCCCAACCCATGCAGTCCATAATCCATAAACTGAAACGAAGCTGCACACAGACTGTTCTGAATTCAACGTTTCTGTGATGTCACAGATAACCAACACGATTCCACATACCTGCCTCTACAGTCTCAAGCAGTTCAGCTCACACTCAAGTTATAAGTTTCAGCTTGGGCTGATTTATATCGACATCATGATCAGATTTTCCACACTAGTGACCTGTAGTGCTTTAAAAGTGACATCCTGAAAGTGACATTTACAGCTCGTACCGCCCCCTGCTGGCTGAGTGATGCTTAACACGTTTCACAAACTTCTCAAAGGTTTTATTGTTCAGCGTCTGACAGAAAACACGAATAACACTCACTTTTACTTATAATCGGTTATCATACCATTCTGTTAAATAAAAGAATAAAAATATACACTCAAGACTGTGGTTATTATCAGTATTATTCTATTCTATTTATCTAAATATTTACTTACATTAATACTTCAGTCCAGTATAATTAAATGTTATCTAGAAGTGAAATAATAATTTAATATAGAAACAAAGCACAACAATACTTGAGTAAAGTCTTACTGGGTATTATTAGAATAGTACTTAAATACAGTAACAAAGTACAACAATACTTTATTACAATAAGCTATTTATTATTTGGATTTGAGACGGTCTGTGTCGCAGCTTGGTCGCACTGGATACTTATACTTATAATCGATTATCATAGCACTTCGTAAAATACACCTATATGTTATAAAATACACCTATATGTTATAAAATACACCTATGTGTTATAAAATACACCTATAATGTTATAAAATACACCTATATGTTTTGAAAGGAAGAGTATGAGAGTATCATTGAAACTGAAGCGATGTGGACTGTGAAGTTGTTGGGCGGTGGACTCCAGGCCTGTAGAGGGCGCTGAGGGCTTTTCAGTGGCCAGAACTCTTTCCTGCAGCGCCGGCATGGAGCGATCAGCAACGTGAGCGTCTGGAATAACAGTGAGTGTATTTATAATCTCTAACTGTTTTCAGTAGAATCTTTATTTACAATATTATCTAAAAACCAGGACTTGTGATGCAGACTGGGGTTAAATCGGCATCTTCTTGTTACGTCATAAATTAAAAGAACATTAACCACCTCCTCATATCTCCACTGTATCAGCTCCACTGACCATACAGGAGCTCCACTCACAGACTGTAGTTCATCTGATTCTCTGTATACTTTATTACTCTGTTCTTTAATGATCAGGACCCCCACAGGACCCCCACAGAGCAGATACTATTAGGGAGGTGGACGTGGTGTGTCTTGTGCTGGTGTGAGTGGATCAGACACAGCAGTGCTGCTGCTGAAGTGTTTAAACATCTCAGTGTCACTGCTGGACTGAGAATCGTCCACCAACCAAAACTATCCAGACAGCAGTGTCCTGTGGGCGGCGTCCTGTGTCCACTGATGAAGAACTAGAGGAACACAAACTGTGCAGCAGCAGATGAGCTACTGTCTCTGACTTTACATCTACAAGGTGGACCAGCAAGTAGTAGGAGTGTCTAATAGAGTGGACAGTGAGTGGACACAGTGTTTAAACACTCCAGCACCATGTTAGTGTCACTGCAGTGCTGAGAATGATCCACCTCCCTAATAGTATCTGCTCTGTGGTGGTCCTGTGGGGGTCCTGATCATTAAAGAACAGAGTAATAAAGTATACAGAGAATCAGATGATCTACAGTCTGTAGGTGGAGCTCAAACATACCATTATTACCACTGAAAATTAGGTCAAGTTTATATGCGTAGCGCCTTGTAATACAATGATCTCACAAAGCAAGCCAGAGGCGATGGTGGTGAGGAAACGCTCCCTCAGACTGGAGGAGAAACCTTGGGAGGAACCAAGACTCACAAGCTGAGACCCGTCCTCCTCTGATCGAACAGTGTTTACAGTTTAATAAGATAAACTCAGAGTAGAACTGATCTGAAGGACATCTGGAGGATACAGTGATGTAAAGTGAACATAATGGGTCCCCCTTAAAAGTCTCTCCTGTTTGTAAAGTCTGGAGTTGGAACATCATCCCTGTGTTGAGTATTAGTTACAGTGCTGTTATATGCTCTTGGTTCCTCAATAAGCTAATAAACGGCTCCACTCTCTGAATAAACCTCATTAAAACAGTGATCTGCAGAAGATTGACACTTCTAATCTCTTCCAGATCTTCTGAGCAGTGGGTCCTCTGTTGAACACGTCCGCGCTGTGATCATCTGCTCATTCTTCAGCCTGCAGTGGTCTTCCACGCTCATGGCGAGCGAGCAGGACGTGTCGGCGGTGGGGAGCATTCTCGTGAACCCCGAGCAGGACTTGACCACGAGATTCCGGGCTTTGTTTACGTTGCGCAACCTTGGCGGACCCGAGGCTATCCGATGGATCGGCGAGGCCTTCGTGGACGATTCCGCGCTTCTGAAGCACGAGCTGGCCTACTGCCTCGGCCAGATGCAGGACGAGCGAGCCATCCCCGTTCTGGAGACGGTGCTGAAAGACACCAGGCAGGAGCCGATGGTCAGACACGAAGCAGGTGAAATGCCACACACTCACTGATTCTGGATCAGTTTGAACTGCAGTTCCACCGTACACGGTCATATATATCATTATGACAGCGTAATAACTCTGTGTCTGATGTTTTGGTGTGTTTTCAGTATTAATTCTGTTCAGATTTATATAATAGTCACTACTTTCCCCCACAGTGAGCTGATCACTATCAAAACTTCCTAATTAATATTTTAATAATAAACATGTTCTGATTAAAGGCGTTCACCACCTTCTTGTCCTCGTTCCACACTCCACACCTGAGGCATCATAACAGCAGCTGCAGCTCCTGAGGTGGACCAGTGAAATCAGAAGCCGGTATTAAAAGCTGGTACCTGCAGCTTTATGTACGGAGCTGTTGGTAAATCTGTGATACATTAAGACGTCAGCAGGGATTCTTCTTCTTTCTGCTGGAGCTACAGCAGCACTACATTCACATAAACACACAAAACCTCAGAGTCACTCTGTACAGCCAGTGTGTGGTCTGTCTGTCTGTCTGGGCTACAGTAGAAACATGGCGGTGGCAGCTTCTGGTTAAAGACGACCCACTTATATGTAGATATGAAGCTCATTTAAACTCAGAGTTGTGTAGTTACAGATAAATATACTCTAATGAAAGCTTGTCTTTTATATAATACTCTTTCTGATAATCGAGCCCCACTAAAGCTTTAAAAAATACATCCTATCTATTATTTTAATAATAAACTTGTTCTGATTAAAGCCGTTCACCAGCTTCTTGTTCCCGTTCCACCTTAAATAGGTACTACAGTTACACATGGTACTTATGTACATATGAAGCTCATTCTAAACTGATGAAAACACAGTGTTGTGTAGTTACAGGTAAATATACTCTTAATGAAAGCACAGCTTTGTTTATGATACTCCATTTCTGATCATAGAGCCCCATTAAATCTTTCACACTGTACTTTAAAAACATTCCGTTCAAAGACTTTTACACCACTATCACTGAATGTTCCTCATCGGTAGGAATATATATATATATATATATATATATATATACATACATGTCATCTCTGACTTTACATCTACAAGGTGGACCAGCAAGTAGTAGGAGTGTCTAATAGAGTGGACAGTGAGTGGACACTGTGTTTAAACACTCCAGCCGTGCTTCCATTAGAGTATATTTATCTGTAACTACACAACGTTGTGTTTTTATTAGTTTAAATGAGCTTCATAGTTACATATAAGTGGGTCATCTTCAACCAGAAGCTGCCACCGCCATGTTTCTACAATAGCCCAGAACAGACACACTGGCAGTGCTGCTGCTGGAGTGTTTAAACACTGTGTCCACTCACTGTCCACTCTATTAGACACTCCTACTACTTGCTGGTCCACCTTGTAGATGTAAAGTCAGAGACAGTAGCTCATCTGCTGCTGCACAGTTTTATTTTTTAAAGAAATTGAGTATTATAAACAAAGCTTTCATTAGAGTATATTTATCTGTAACTACACAACGCTGAGTTTAAATGAGCTTCATATCTACATATAAACGGCTCGTCTTCAACCAGAAGCTGCCACCGCCATGTTTCTTCTGTAGCCCAGAACCAACCACACACTGGCAGTGCTGCTGGAGTTTACCTGTAACTACACAGCTCTGAGTTTTCATTAGTTTAGACTGAGCTTCATATCTACATACAAGTAGCTTATCTTCAACCGGACGTCCTACACTTAGCAGTCTTATTTGTTCTCCAATGGTCAGGACCCTCACAGGACCACCACAGAGCAGGTACTATTAGGGAGGTGGGTCATTCTCAGCACTGCAGTGACACTGACGTGGTGGTGGTGTGTAAGTTATTGTGTGTTGTGCTGGTGTGAGTGGATCAGAAACAGCAGTGCTTAAACACTGTGTCCACTCACTGTCCACTCTCTTAGACACTCCTACTACTTGCTGGTCCAGCTTGTAGATGTAAAGTCAGAGACAGTAGGTCATCTCATAGCGGTCCTGTTCACGGGCTTCAAGTAGAAATCTGCGTGTGGCCAGAAGGTTCTAAGACGAGCTCAGTGAGTCACAGATGTTTACAGTGGTGGTTATGGGAACCAGACAAACGCTCCCTCACAGACACCAGTCATCACACCGAACGCTACCTGGTGTCTCTCTATCATCTCGACGAGGTACCAGCTGGGCCTTGTGAGGCGAACAAACATCCAGAGACAACTACGTTTTAAGTTTCTCTCTATTTTAGATCTAACTCTGTCTCTTTACTCTCCTGTCCTGCTGAACACTGCTGGAGGACTGGCCACCAGGGCCTCCTCCTCACCTACCACCAACAAGCTCGTGCTGCATCTGCTACACCCTCAACTGCATCACTGTATCCTCCAGATGTAGCAGCTGTGCAGGTTCTAAAGCGTTTACTGTTCAGACTCAGATTCTCTCTGTTCTACTCTGAGTTTATCTTAAGAACCTGTAAACACTGTGTGATCAGAGGAGGACCGGTCTCAGCTTGTTAGTCTTGGTTCCTCCCAAGGTTTCTTCCCAAATCAGACCCAAACCAGATTCTGAGGAGCTCTATATACACCCTAACCTCCCCACAGTCACGGAGTCATGTGCAATATTGATCTTCTCTTTTCTTCATGTCTGCAGGTGAAGCTTTGGGAGCCATCGGAAATCCAAAAGTCTTAGATTTACTGAAGCGGTATTCAGAGGATCCGGTAATTGAGGTATGATCTACTAAAGTAACGTTCTAGTCCTTCTATAGTGTTACAGGCTCACGTTGTACAGCCTGGATGCAGTTTGATAAAGATTATTGGAAATGTCTGGTGAGAAATCTGCTGCTATTAAGCCTTAGTGCAGTAAGTGGGAGCCGCTAGAGCACCATCTTGTGGTGGCTGCAGGCAGTGGCGTCTTTCACACAGCAGTAACTGAAACGTATTAATTAACTAAAAAAACTAAATTTAGAATTGAATTAAGAATGAGCCCTAAAATAGAATTCAGTTCTTGAATTTGAATTTGAATTGAGATTGCAAACAGGAAGCGGAATTGCAATTCGAATTTGAAATGCAGGAATTGGAATTCCATGAAATTCAAAGAAATTATGTAAATACATAATTAAGGTGCCTTTCACATTGAAGCTCTACAGTGTATATATATATATATATATATATATATATATATATATATATATATATATGGTGCCTTGCAAAAGTATTCAGCCCCCTTGAACTTTTCAACCTTTTGCCACATTTCAGGCTTCAAACATAAAAATATGAAATTGTAATTTTTTAATTAACCAACTTTTAACCATTAAAACTTATTCATTAACCAAAAAAAATTAACCAAAACATTTAAAAACACAAATGGTGTGTGGAATAGGTTCAAACAGTAGTAACATACATTTAAATGATGGATATCATAGATGTTCACCGGGAAGCCGCATCCACAAATTAAAACTGTGGCCAGCGAGAAAAGAATACTGAGCGTAGATGTTACCAGTAGTGGTCCTGAAGACCAGGATGCAGCTGGAGCCCACTCCATCACCTACCACAGGTCAATGTCAAGCTGGTAGTGATAGTGGAAGGCCGGCCGGTCACTTCCCGAGAGAGCAGCCGTTTGAAAGCTGGTGCCTCTGGTGACGAGGAGGGGGGATCCTTTCAATCATAACGTTTCCTGGAAAGCATAAACTTTCCTAGAAGTAGATTTAGCTTGAAGACTTTTGAGGGATCATTGGCAACCATAGAGTAAAAAGAGAAAAATAAAGATACAGTGATGTCTCTCATCCAGTTGGCACCCCACCCACCCACCTAAGACCCCCCCCCCAAGCTTTTCTTCTTAATCCCACCTCCTTGTTCACTTCTAACATCGATACACAAGAAACACAGCATCCTATCTAGCAAAGTCAGTTCTCTCCACGTCACACCACGTTTACTCCTGTGGCCCCCAGACGTGTATTCATGCTATGGTCTAAGGACCCCCATTGTGTGCCCCCCAGGGGACCTCTGCGACAGTGTGAGAACGCTGTGTTGGGAGATCCTGAGTACCTTGCTTGGCGAGGACGACTGTCTGTTTACTTCTGTTGGTGTTGGCGTGCAGGTGGCTGAGACGTGTCAGCTGGCCGTGAGGAGGCTGGAGTGGTTGATGAAGGGCGGAGAAGAGCGCTCGGAGGAAGGCTTGGACAACAACCCCTACAGCTCCGTGGACCCAGCGCCCCCAGCCCAGAGGAAGAAGGTCCCCGAGCTGAGGAAGGACCTGCTGGATGAAGAGCTGCCTCTGTTTGAACGCTACCGAGCCATGTTCGCCCTCCGGAACCTCGGCACAGAGGAGGCCGTGCTGGCTCTAGGAGACGGTGAGGATAAACTGAGTGACGCTTTGGCATTGTTTTATTTAATGATAATAATTAAAGATAAATATTAAATAATAAAAATGAATGATAAACATCATCAAATCAGCATACTAATGGAGGGTGTAGTGTTTATGCTGCGCGTATGCAGACAGTGGTTTAAAGTAGGACCTTGTGAGCAGCAGGGTGAACAAAATTTAGAACTGAATTAAGAATGACCTTTTTTAAATTAATTAAAAAAAAATAATAATTACATAAATACATAATTAAGGTGCATTTAACAGTGAAGCTCTACAGTGTGTGTCTATATGTATATACATATGATTACAGTATGAATTTCATACAGATATTATTGTATAGATCTTATGTACACTATACTTTATTACTGTAAACTAATATTTTTATTTATTTATTACATATTATCATTAAAATCATTCTCTATAAAACAGATCATTAAAATTGTAATAACTTTCAAATTGTGGAACATTGTGGTCTTCATGGACATGTTGTTTGGAGTACACTCCAGAGCAGAGGTCACTAACAGGCGTGTGGTTCGGGTCCGGACTGAAGCTGATAATCGACTGAGGAGGATTTAATTCTGACGGTGTTTAATTTAAGGGGCGGAGCTTTTCTAGTCTTTATGGTATACGGGCTTTACGGTGCAGTAACCTCACTGACAAATCACATGCTCAGTAAGATCACCAAAGGTGCTCCTCAGCCAATCAGATCTGTGCAGAGGGGGGTGCGCACACAGAGGCGAGGTATGAGTCGGTGAGTAAAGTGAGTTTGGGGAATAAAGCGAGTCGGTGAGTAAAGTGAGTCAGAGAATACAGCGAGTCAGAGAATAAAGCGAGTCGGGGAATAAAGCGAGTCGGGGAATAAAGCGAGTCGGTGAATAAAGCGAGTCGGGGAATAAAGCGAGTCGGTGAGTAAAGTGAGTTTGGGGAATAAAGCGAGTCGGTGAGTAAAGCGAGTCGGGGAATAAAGCGAGTCGGTGAGTAAAGTGAGTTTGGGGAATAAAGCGAGTCGGTGAGTAAAGTGAGTTTGGGGAATAAAGCGAGTCGGTGAGTAAAGTGAGTTTGGGGAATAAAGCGAGTCGGTGAGTAAAGCGAGTTTGGGGAATAAAGCGAGTCGGTGAGTAAAGTGAGTTTGGGGAATAAAGCGAGTCGGTGAGTAAAGTGAGTCGGTAAATAAAGCGAGTTTGGGGAATAAAGCGAGTCAGAGGAAGGATAGCGTGCTCTAATAAAGAGAAGTGGAGGGGAAGAGCGACTGTTGAAGCAGGAATGAAGAGTCAGTGAATAAAGCGAGTCGGTGAATAAAGCGAGTCGGTGAATAAAGCGAGTCAGAGAATAAAACGAGTCGGGGAATAAAGCGAGTCGGTGAATAAAGCGAGTCGGTGAATAAAGCGAGTCGGTGAATAAAGCGGTGTGTTGATTGACCTGTGGTCTGACTGCCTCTTCCTCAGGCCTCCAGTGCCGCAGTGCCTTGTTCCGGCATGAGATCGGATACGTCCTGGGCCAGATACAACACGAGGCCAGCATCCCTCACCTGCGGGCCGCTCTGGAGAAGGAGGGCGAGAACGCTATGGTCCGGCACGAGTGCGCGGAGGCGCTGGGCTCCATCGGCAAAGACGCATGTGTACCCATCCTGCAGCGGTACCGGCAGGACAGCGAGCGGGTGGTGAAGGAGAGCTGCGAGGTGGCTCTGGATATGCTGGAATACGAGAACAGCTCACAGTTCCAGTACGCAGACGGCCTGCTCCGAGTGCACGCTGCTGCCCCCTGAGGGTCCTTCAGCACTTCCACATCCTGTTAGTTTTCAAACGTCCAGCTCAGTCAATCTGGCTTTAGTCTCCTGGTTGCATAGGAACTGTCAGTCATTCAACATCCTTCAGCTTCTTCATGCAATATATATATATATATGTTAAATAAAATTTTAAATCTAAATCTAGACCATGTCTGTGTCGTACTTCAGGTCAAGTTACACCTGTTTTACACCTGGCTCAGCTTTAAGGGCTCATATCAGGAGTAAAGACCTCACTGTGTTTATGATGTCACAAGAACCCAATCGTTTCTATATAAGCCAAGTCACTAAGTTGCAAGTAAGTCTGAAGTCTTCACAATCAAGTCCCAAGTCTTAAACTTCGAGTCCTAGTCCAGTCACCAGGTGTAACGTCATTTCAGTCTTTAACACAGTTGATGCAGTTGATCAGTAGAATATTAAACTAACATTAATATAATATTAATATAACATTACCATTTTTAAAGTTTCTATTATAACAAAAATAACTTGCATATGAAATTAGATGATTTCTAGCAGTTCTAATCACTAATCACCTCATTACCCGTCCATTACCAGTCCAATCCCCTCATTACCAGTCCATTACCAGTCCAATCACCTCATTACCAGTCCAATCACCTCATTACCAGTCTATTACCAGTCCAATCACCTCATTACCAGTCCATTACCAGTCCAATCACCTCATTACCAGTCCATTACCAGTCCAATCCCCTCTTTACCAGTCCATTACCAGTCCAATCACCTCATTACCAGTTCATTACAAGTTAAAATAGGTGTTGAAGCTGAAAACCACTAAACTGTGAGGCAGTGGGTCTGGAAGGCCGAGGCTGAGAAACACTGCACTGTATGAAGTATTAGTACTAATTACACCTACAGGAATTTAATAATCACATTCTAAACCATAACCATTAATATCTGGACGGGTCTTTCAGTCCTAACAGCATGTGTGACTCTGCAGTAGCTCTGCATGGACTGATCAGTGTTTGTTCTGTTCTGCTCTACTGGATCACTTCCTGTCTGAGACGCTGAGTTTCCTAAACTCTTTAATGTTTCAGTGAAGTTCTCAGTGGACGGTGGAAGATCTAGGAGGAGGAACAGAGGGAGAGAGCTTCCTCCACACTAGCTGTTTATCATCATGTAGCGAGCTAGCTAACTGCTGTATGTGAATGTACAGAGCAGAGACTTCCTGTTCTTCAGAGCAGAGACTTCCTGTTCTTCAGAGCAGAGACTTCCTGTTCTTCAGAGCAGAGACTTCCTGTTCTTCGTGTCTCTAAAGAGGAACCGAGTTTGAAGTGGTTGAAGCTCCATCTGTGATCTTCACTCCACGTGTCCTGCATGTTTCAGTTCTTTATTATTTACTGAAGCAGAATCTTTGTAGTTAAACTGATTATTATTATTTTTGGGAGTGTGTTGCTCCTCGTCTCCACACAAACTCAACACTGGCGCCTCCCAAAGCTTCCCGTGATTGGCTGCAGAACTTCATTTGTTGCTAGGTTACAGATAAACTGAGCGGTGCAGCTCAGCTCCCTAACATTACAGCACCATTTAATACAGAATGATCAGATATTCAGTTTTTTATTGATTATGGTAAAATAGGGTGGAGAGTCTTTTCAAGTCTTAAAGCTAAAGTCTGATTCCAAGTCTAAGTCAGTAAAGATAAAGTCTAAGTCAGTAAAGATAAAGTCTAAGTCAAGTCACAAGTCATCAGTTTAGTGACTCCACACGTCTGGTGTTTGGGGGTCTGGATGATTGTTCAATTGCTAATATGTCTTCAAACTTCAAACTTCAATGTATTCATTTAACAAACAGGAGCCTCGGTATCGTGGGGAGGAACCACACACAGCCACAACAGCCTGGCACCTCCTCCTCATGCTGGTCCCCAGCCTGATCACACACACTGCTGTGGGATGGGATCCTATTCTTCTACCAGCGTTTGTCGCAAGTCAGCCAACGCTCAAAGCCAATCCCACAGGTGTTCAATGGGGTTGAGAGGTCAGGACCGCTGGCAGGCCATTCCATCTTCTCCACTCCCAAATTCTGGAGATAGTCTCTAATAAACCAGCTCTGTGGGGGCGAGCGGTGTCATCTTGGAGGATAGAGTTCAGTCTTAGACTGTGGAGATGTGGGATTGCTACTGGAGGCAGAATTTTATCTCAAGATCTCTCTTCACTGAGATTGCCTCCAATGATAACAAGCCTCGTTTTTCCAGTGAGGGAGATGCTGCACCACACCATCACACTGCCTCCACCAAAAGATGTTCCTCTATCAGAGCAGCAATCAGCATAGCGTTCTCCACGTCTTCTCCACATTTTGACCCTACGATCCAACCACCGTAGGCAGAGTCTGGACTCATAGCTAAACATAATGTTCCTCCATACGTTCATGGCTGGCCTCCTGGCAGCCCGACGAGACTGGAGATTGGCTGTGTGCAGTCTGTTCCGGATCGTCTGGGCAATAATTAATAAACCATCTTGGGGTCTCGTCTTCTTGGGATGCCCACTTTGCGGACGTCCCCCGTTATATGGAACTTGACCTTCAGTGTGGAGATGGTGCTGGGGCTCACTCCAAATAATGCCACTTTTGCTGAACACCAGCTTGAAGTCGCCCTATCACACGGGCCCTATCCACATTGGTCAAACGTGGCATGCTGATGCTTGGAGCAGACACCTACTGACCACTGTACTGACCAGTGAACAAGAACACCTCCCTCAGACTGGAGGAAGAAACCTTGGGAGGAACCAGACTCACAAGGGGAGACCCGTCCTCCTCTGATCAAACAGTATTTACAGTTTAAACTAAATACCAAAGAAAAGAGTCTCCGTTTGAAATCTGGATAGCAAAGCTTTAGAGGCTGCACAGATAGAGGCAGTCTCTGACCGAGGCAGTCTCTAACTGAGGCAGTCTCTAACTGAGGCAGTGTCTGACTGAGGCAGTCTCTGACTGAGGCAGTCTCTGACTGAGTCTTTAAGTGGGCGTGAGCTGAAACAGTCCCATCCTATCTCAATGCTGGTACATCTGGATGGTACAGTGATGTAAATGAGGGTGTAGCAGCTGAACAGTAGAGCTGGCTGGTGAGGAGGAGGTCCTGATGGTCAGACCTCCTACAGCGTTCAACAGACAGGAGGACAGTCATTACCTCAGGAAGAGTAAAGAGAGAGAGTTAGTTATGTTTAGTGACACTGTATCCAGTGCTTAATTTGTAAAACATCAGGTAATAGAACACTAAAGGTGGGGTGATCCAGCAAGTGGCAGTGAGGCCAAAGGTCCTGGAACGCATAGACACAACAGTGCTTCAAGTGTCCATCTAACATAGTAGATAGAATTCTAGAATTAGAACATAGAACATAGTAGAATTCTATACAATAAAATAATCTTAGCTTAAATGAATGCAGTAGAAGGAGCTGCAACCATAAAATCTCAGAGATGTCACTGGACGAATAGCTTTTGGTGTCCTACAAAAAAAAGACGACCACTAGAAAACCTCTGACCACTAGATGGCAGTGTTGTAATCCATTTTCAGCTCCACTCCAACATTAACAAGCAGCACAAGGGCGCAATGCTATTGTAAGTATTGATAAACCTGTTCATACAGTGGTGTGTTTTAATATTAGGAATTGAAAAATCTAAATATATCACTTTGCTTGTTTCGTAATATATCGTGATATATTTAATCGTGACTTCTGTATCACGATACATGTTGTATTGCCAGGTTCTTTCCGATACACAGCCCTGTTATTTATATAATATGTCTTAAAGGCACAGTAACCAAAACAGCCTATTTAATTCTAAGGGATAAAGAAACTGGGGCGGGGCGGGGCGGGGCAGGGGGTCACTCTGCCTTCGTAGTTGTTTACTTTCGAGGCATGAAGATCTTTAAATCTTTACCGCGACCCGCTGATTACCCCTAATCACAATAAACCGAAAACAGATTTCTGCTGTGCCGAGCTCTTTCTTTAAGCCCCCCCGAGATGAGTCGGCTGCAGGGGGGGTGGGGTGTAGAGCTTTTATGTGCTGTTGTATATTGTGCTGACTCACTGAAGCAGGGGGGCAGGTTTGTCTTCTTTGATATTTAAAGGGGGGCGGAGTCTTAGCCTCACACGACCCAAAGGTGCTTAAGGTCTCTATCGGGGGTCTTGGTGAGCTGGAGGATAATTCTTCGTAATATGGCTAGCTAATCCCAGCCCCGCGGGCCGCCTCATCCATTAGGAGTTCTCCCCTACCTCGGCCGCAGTATGGTGCCAAACCCGCGCAATCTAATCTGAAATTAACCCTCAGCCTGCTGGCCGGGAGGTATTACTGCGCCCCCTCAGCCCTCAGTCGCTGCTGAACCTTTAAATACGCAGCAGCTGCCAAGAGAATTCTCACATAACATCATAAAACATAACAGCACTGCTGTCCACGCACCGCCTGAGTAATAAACCTGGACGCAATAAACCTGGGAATTTACACCACCCACGCCACACGTGCAGAAGTTAAAGGGCAAGTCCAGCACATTTTCCAAATGTATGCATATTTAAAGTTTACGTTTGTCAGTTCCACAGAAGCTTAGAGCGAGGACTGTTCACTGTGATAGGAAGCAGACGACCTCACAGACAGATATAAATAAATAATAAATATAGATAGATATATATGCAATAAAAAGCAGTAATATTTACATGTATAGACTGTATACGTGGTGTATAACACAATAGATATAGTATAATAATAATAGCATAGCCATCATTATATATAGTTAACAGTATAGTTATATATTACATACAGTTATACACATACATCTGAAATAAATACATAATATAATACAGTCTCATATAACAGTGTCTGATAGCTGATATAGAGGTCTGGAGTATAACAGTGTCTGATAACTGATATAGAGGTCTGGAGTATAACAGTGTCTGATAACTGATATAGAGGTCTGGAGTATAACAGTGTCTGATAACTGATATAGAGGTCTGGAGTATAACAGTGTCTGATAACTGATATAGAGGTCTGGAGTAATACAGTGTCTGATAACTGATATAGAGGTCTGGAGTATAACAGTGTCTGATAACTGATATAGAAGTCCAGATATAACAGTGTCTGATAACTGATATAGGGGTCTGGAGTATAACAGTGTCTGATAACTGATATAGAGGTCTGGAGTATAACAGTGTCTGATAACTGATATAGAGGTCTGGAGTAATACAGTGTCTGATAACTGATATAGAAGTCCAGATATAACAGTGTCTGATAACTGATATAGAGGTCCAGATATAATAGTGTCTGATGACTGATATAGAGGTCCAGATATAATAGTGTCTGATAACTGATATAGAGGTCTGGAGTATAACAGAATCTGATGACTGATGTAGAGGTCTGGAGTATAACAGTGTCTGATAACTGATATAGAGGTCCGGAGTATAACAGTGTCTGGTGACTGATATAGAGGTCTGAATTATACCAGTGTCTGATAACTGATATTGAGGTCTGGAGTATAACAGTGTCTGATAACTGATATTGAGGTCTGTAGTAATACAGTGTCTGGTAAGTGATATAGAGGTCTGGAGTATAACAGAATCTGATGACTGATGTAGAGGTCTGGAGTGTAACAGTGTCTGATAACTGATATAGAGGTCTGGAGTGTAACAGTGTCTGATAACTGATATAGAGGTCTGGAGTATAACAGTGTCTGATAACTGATATAGAGGTCTGAATTATACCAGTGTCTGATAACTGATATTGAGGTCTGTAGTAATACAGTGTCTGGTAAGTGATATAGAGGTCCTGAGTATAACAGTGTCTGATAACTGATATAGAGGTCCTGAGTATAACAGTGTCTGATAACTGATATAGAGGTCTGGAGTATAACAGTGTCTGATAACTGATATAGAGGTCTGGAGTATAACAGTGTCTGCTAACTGATATTGAGGTCTGTAGTAATACAGTGTCTGGTAAGTGATATAGAGGTCCTGAGTATAACAGTGTCTGATAACTGATATAGAGGTCTGGAGTATAACAGTGTCTGATAACTGATATAGAGGTCTGGAGTATAACAGTGTCTGATAACTGATATAGAGGTCTGGAGTATAACAGTGTCTGATAACTGATATAGGGGTCTGGAGTATAACAGTGTCTGATAACTGATATAGAGGTCTGGAGTATAACAGTGTCTGATAACTGATATAGGGGTCTGTAGTATAACAGTGTCTGATAACTGATATAGGGGTCTGGAGTATAACAGTGTCTGATAGCTGATATAGAGGTCTGGAGTATAACTGTCTGATAACTGATATAGGGTTCTGGAGTATAACAGTGTCTGATAACTGATATAGGGGTCTGGAGTATAACAGTGTCTGATAACTTATATAGGGGTCTGGAGTATAACAGTGTCTGATAACTGATATAGGGGTCTGGAGTATAACAGTGTCTGATAACTGATATAGAGGTCTGGAGTATAACAGTGTCTGATAACTGATATAGAGGTCTGGAGTATAACAGTGTCTGATAACTGATATAGAGGTCTGGAGTATAACAGTGTCTGATAACTGATATAGAGGTCTGGAGTATAACAGTGTCTGATAACTGATATAGGGGTCCGGAGTATAAAAGTGTCTGATAACTGATATAGAGGTCTGGAGTATAACAGAATCTGATAACTGATATAGAGGTCCGGAGTATAACAGTGTCTGATAACTGATATAGGGGTCTGGAGTATAACAGTGTCTGATAACTGATATAGGGGTCTGGAGTATAACAGTGTCTGATAACTGATATAGAGGTCTGGAGTATAACAGTGTCTGATAACTGATATAGAGGTCTGGAGTATAACAGTGTCTGATAACTGATATAGGGGTCCGGAGTATAAAAGTGTCTGATAACTGATATAGAGGTCTGGAGTATAACAGTGTCTGATGACTGATATAGGGGTCTGGAGTATAACAGTGTCTGATGACTGATATAGGGGTCCGGAGTATAACAGTATACAATTTTGAAAATAATAGTGGAGTTACCCTTTAGCAGGCTTAATAGCCCAAACACTGTGATGCTTGTGTTTCCTCGGTAAGGATTGGCTGGAGGTCGTGGCTCAGGTGCTCAGCATGTTCTGGGCTGAAGCTCGGAGAATCATAAGCACTAGAACCTCAGAGGGAGGGCCGGCAGCTCCAGAGACACCTGAGCAGACACTACAGCTACAGACGGAGCTCCAGCCGGATCGACAATGCTGCACCCCTTCATGATCGCTATCCTGACCATCAACACCCTCATCACCATCACATACTGGATCTACATCCTGACACAAGCCTTCTACAGGAAGACTGAAGATGAGTCCAGATCAAAGGAGAGCCCGTCCTAACTGTAGTCTAAGGACCTGCAGTAGAGTTTAGAGTAGCTGTCTTTCTAGTTCGGGGGTTATTTGTTGATGGGGGGTTCATTTCTTAGTTCCAGTACCACAACTTCCAAAGCTTTGGTGTCCATCAGAGGAGCTCCAGCTTCAGGTAAAGTCTTCTCAGTTCTGAAAAGCATCAGTGTGTTCCAGGAAGGAGTGAGAGTGTGTTCGTGTGTTCCAGGGAGTGCTGAGCGAGAGTGTGTTCGTGTGTTCGAGGGTATTACAGCTTATTTTGGCAGAGGCAAAGATTAAACCGAGCACAGATTGGGTGCCTTTCTTTTACAGATGGTGTTTTGATCTCTCAGATTGGATCTGTAGCCGGACTGTGGGGGAAAATACACTCTCGGTTTCGTCCGTCAAGACGCCCGCGGGACCGCCTCAAGCTGAAAGCTCCATCACAGCTTCATACTGTGAGGAGGATTCTTAAAATCAGCCCGAAGCAACTTCGCCAGAGGTAATAATGACTGTTTTTCTTATTTCTTTCTAAATTATTTACTAAATTAAATGTTTTAATTGCTCAAATGAACCAAAAATAAATGAGTCATATACAGAAATATATAATTAAGTTAAATATTCATGTTTATTTACAATTTCTATTGAAACAAACAACCATAGCGTTTGAACAGGTAATATATTTTTTTCATATATATATATATATAAATGGGGGCTGTGTAAACTTATTTACACATAGAAACACAACAAAATAAGCCATTTTCCCAAACTTCTGCACAACCATTTAATGTTTACCTTAAATTCTAATGTAGTATTCTTCACACTTGCCTGAGCAAACTGATTATCTGATCAAACCAAACTGGATTTATCAATACCCTTTAAAAAAAGAGGTTTATTCAAGTGTACCATTAGTTACTTCTTTCAAACTGAATACAAGTGAGTATACTTTCAGTTTAAGTCTTATGTACTCCTCAGTGATATACTACACACAGATATAATTCAGTATACTTGGGTTCTATTGATGAGTATATGGGAAAGTCTAAGTATAGTTAATCTTTAGATTGAGAAATACTTAAGAACAGTATAAGTGAGTATTCTTACTTTGCACAAAAATATATCCAGTACAGTATTAGTTTGGAAATTCAGGTTTATAAAGATTTATAAATATATAAATATGTTTCTTACTCTGAGTATGTCTTGTTTACTTGTGTGTGAGTATTTAGGTAGAAAAACTAAAAAACTAAACCTAGTCATATACTTTAAAGTGCAGAAATAACATATAGCAGTAAATTATAAGTACTATTTTCAATTAAAGAAAACTTGTACTTTCAGTTTAAAATCATCTAAACTAGTAGTTTACTAAGAGTATATTTAAACATGTACTTTATAAAAATTGTGAGTGTGTGTACATCTGTGTGATTATGTTTTTTTAAGATAAATTACAAACTAGTAAACTAACAGTACTTTTAGTGTAGTTATGGTACAAAAGATGTAAACTAGTTGAGTACTTGGTCTACTACTCTTACACTTAAGTACACTTAAAAGTATACTATTATAAACTAAACAGTGGGCCAATTTAGTCTCAGTAAGTATTAAAATAGTACATATATACTATATATACATATATTCTATTATACTACTGGTACAATGATATTAGTATACCAACTACATAGAGTATACTACATAATATATACTTCAACTTTACTGAAGTTTACTTAATAAAATGAACTACTTATACTTATACTTTGTAAGGGGTTACATTGTTTTGGTCACATGGGAGCGCTGATTGTTAACAAAGCAAAATCCAAATTTGACTGTGAATAAAAATAAAAATAAAATTAAATCTAAATTAAATCTAAAAAAAAACTACTCTAATTGTGATTGTATGTTTATTTAAAGTATAGCTACACTGAATATTTTTTCTCATTGTCTAAACATTTTGGGATCTTTTATCATATCATGCTAACCTTAGTTGCCTATTAAACCTTCACTTAAAGGGGAATTCTACAGATTCACATGTTCTGAGTGATGCAGTCCGTCCTGCAGACTGGCTTGATGTGATTTGTTGTTTAGAAGCTTACTTACCTCGTTTTTCTTTACGGTGGTGGCGAGGTCAAGCTGAGGTCACCATATCTACAAGATAAATATAGCCATTGTAATATGATTCCACCAATAACCTGCACATGTTTAATAGACTTTTATGTTGATGATGGTAAAATAATGGTTAATAAATAATGGTTACGTTTTTTTTGGAGACTATTTTGTCTTTCACTGATCTGCATGTAACCCTCCAACACAAAATCCTAAAAACAAAGTCAGACATTGTATTTATAACCATTTTAACAACTTTCTGCAAGGGAGCTTTCAGAGGTGGACGTCTGGTTCCATTCACCACCACTGGGAGCACTGTGACTCTAGAACAGAGCATTTCACACCAAACCACTCTTGTTTACATATTAACTATCAAAAACATAAACAATAAGAAAAATAAGTGGAATTCCAGTTTAACCCAATCATCTCTCATTGTACATTTCCATCTTTGCTATCACGATTTAAAAATGAGACATTGGCTGTGTCTCAAATCCTACTGAGCTCCTACATAGGCAGCCTTTTACATCATAGTATGCGCTCCTGACATGTAGACTGTCCCAATACTTACATACCTTAAACATACTGTCTACTGAGGAACCTTATTTACACCTGATTTTAAGAAAGTATTGAACGCTTCCTCAGCCGCTAAGACAATCCCATGATGCAGTGCAGGCTAATCTACGAGCAGTGAAGTGGTTTTAAAATGTGAGTTATTTTGATTCTCTGGAGTTTTAATGTGTTTCTGGTCATATAATCACACAGAACAGTATTTTATTATCAACTCTGTAACGAGTCCTTCACCATTTACACGTTATACTCCAGACATTAGCATTTATGCAAGCAGATTTTTAAACCTCGGGCTATTGTTTTGGATGCCGGCCGGTAGCTTAGCAACCAGCTAAACCACCGGTGGCGTGCTGCAGTGGGCGGGAACAAGCCGTGACGCAGTCTCTCTCTAACTAGAGCGTCTCAGTAATCTGTTTACACACTCACTACCTAGACAGCCTACTTACACACTCACTACCTAGACAGCCTACTTACACACTCACTACCTAGACAGCCTACTTACACACTCACTACCTAGACAGCCTACTTACACACTCACTACCTAGACAGCCTACTTACACACTCACTACTAGTTTAGTTTGAGACACACCCATAATCTGGTCCAAAGCTGGCTCAGAGGTTCTCCCACACCAGAACAGTATATCACAGTACAGGACAGTACAGCACACCTGCAGGTTACCTGGTTGCGTTTCGACTGCAAGGCAAATCAGACTTGTTTCTCAAATGTGTTCTTTTGAGATGACTGTCTGAAATGTTACTTGTAATCAGATCAGATCGGATTTGCATGTCATTATTTGAAGCTGTGGCAATGGTGTAGGCACCAGTAATCTGCAAATGCTGTGGTGAAGGAAGGTCCATACAACACTGATCTTCAGGCCCTTTGAGTAGAACACCACCAAATATCATGTTATGAAGCCTCAGGTTCCATTCCTGGTCCTGGAGGCCCAATGCTCGTTTTAGTGTTCAGTTCTGTGAAAAGCTAACAAATAGAGTCAGTACGTCCAGCTACACTCGTGGAGATATACCGTCTCATGTTACCACCTTCAAGAAATCCTGTACCAAGCTACTGAGGTACGAGGCTAATTTAGCCAACAACTAATGGGAAGGTTTTAACCCCTGATTAGCATTATGCTAACTGCATACCTAAATCATCACACCCTCATCTCAGACTGTGTGAGTCCAGTAATCTCTAATAGACTTTATTACATGGTCTTGATCTATAAACATCTATAAAGTTTAGCTAAAAACTATAGAAGAATTCTCAAATTTACAAAACTGACCCTTTGATGGACAAGCTAAGCAAACCTTCTTACACACAACATGATTCAAACTTGGCCTGTACTCATTTTCTATTTTACTAAATGTACTGTTGAGTATCTCTTTAGTAAATTTATTCAAATCAGTTTATTTCATTAATTAATGTTCCAAATGTTCATTATAAATCTTGTCTTTAGCTTAAATCATTATTTTAATTCTTATTTATTTACTTCATGAACAAAAATAGTGTTTGTAAATATGTTCCCCATGGCAAATGTTTATAAATGTCAGGATTTGTGATGGTCAGAAACAAGTAAACTAAGGAATTCATAGAAACTTGTTAAATGAAATTAATTAATTGCAATGATATAGAAAATAAAATCTGAATCGGGTCACTTTTAATCCAGGTTGTGTATCAAAGGGTTAAAATGTTGATCTTGAAGTGATGACTAATGTACTCAAAATGTTAACGACTAAGAAATGACTAATTTTTTAGAAATATCGAGATACTATGGTGAAATAATGACTTAATACATTTACATTTTTGGAATAAATCATTATTTTGTCATGATTTATTTTAATTATAAATCATTTTGAGATACTATGGTGAAATAATGAGTTAATACATTAAACGTTTTTTGAATAAATCATTATTTTAACACAGAAAGTCATTATTTTGACAAAATAAGTCATAATTTTGAGATACTATGGTAAAATAATGACTTAATACATTTACATTTTTGGAATAAATCATTATTTTGACATAGAAAGTCATTATTTTGACAAAATAAGTCATGTTGAGATACTTTGGTGAAATAACTACTAAATACATTTAAATGTTTCGAATAAATCATTATTTTGACACAAAGTCATGATTTATTTTAATAATAAATCATTTTGAGATATTATGGTGAAAAAATGAGTTAATACATTTATACTTCTGGAATAAATCATTATTTTGACATAGAAAGTCAATATTTTGACACAAAAAGTCATTATTTTGACAAACTAAGTCATAATTATGAGATACTATGGTGAAATAACTACTTAATACATTTAAATGTTTGGAATAAGTCATTATTTTGACAAAATAAGTCATAATTTGGAGATACTAAGTCAAAATTTTGGAATTCTGCTGCCAGAAAGAACAGTGGGAGCCAAAATTTGAATGGATTTGTTGTGCACAGGCACTACGCTAAGTGGTGTATATAGACTTCTGTTGTTATTGCTACATTAGCCTTGTAGCTGAATGTGTTTTGACTGATGGACTATATTTGGGATGAAGAGAAACGGTGGGTTTTATTTAGTCAGGTGTCACACGGTGAGTCTGTATATCGGGGTTGTGGGGGTGGGGTAAGTGTTGGAGCTGAACCGTATCGTATGTATTTAGGTCATTTCTTTAAGCTGCAGTGGGCCTCAGGTGTAGAAGGTGCTGTGCTGTGGTCTCAGGTAGGGCTGAGACGGTGATCGAGCGGATTATCCTAAAGAGCTACGCGGAGCTACGCAGGCGGACGAAGGTCAGAAAGGATGAATGACTCAGTAAGATCGAGTGATTGAGGTCACCTCAGCCATAAACAGAAGCCCCTGTCCGGCGAGTGGGCCAGTCGGTCAGTAGCACACTGAGAGGTAACGTCAGCTCCTGTCCGAGCAGAGGGCCACTCACAGCGGACGCTCACAGAGATGCATCCCCTCATGGTCAGCATCATTTCAGCCAACACATCTTTAACGGTCATCCTGTGGAACTTCCTTCTGTCTCAGGTGTTCTGCAAGAAGATAAAGGAGCCACCCAAATCTGAGGAGGACATTCCAGTCTGAGTGAGCAACTTCATATACCTCCATTTAGAGAACATGCATTCCATTATATATATATATTTATACATTATATATAGGAACAAAGTATTGTGTTCACATTATGGAATATATTCCATCATATATATATATATATATATATATATATATATATATATATATATATATATATATATATATATATATTGTCGCTCTCCAAAACTTTACAGGAGAGACCAAAAACATACTTTACTTTCAATGTAAGTCAATGGAACCAGAATTATTCCCAAGCTATTTTTTGAGCACTTCTATTGGTCAATTCATGATAAAATTACATTTACACAATGTAAATGACCATTGGCGTGTTCAAATGATGTAGAAAACTCAATATATATATATATATATATATATATATATATTCAGCTGACTTCTTGGGATATACTGACATCAAATGCAATGTATTGTCAATATATTCTTAACTGTAAATATATTACATTTTCAGTTAAGAAAACATTGACAATACATTGCAACATATTCCTTTTTGCTGAACAATATATATAAAAATATTTTGGGATATATTGGGACTATATATACATATATATATATATATATATCATATCTCTTTGTTTATATTTACTGGAATATACTGACAACATAATGCAATAATTAAAGTTTGATTAAATTCTACTCAAGATTTCAGACCTGTGGTGGTTTTCATCCCAGGTTTTTCTTCTGGTAAAACAAAACTGTTGTCAATACATTTCAATATGTAAGTAGGATATATAATGTATTTTTAATATATCCTATTTTTTCATGGGCACAAAACCTTAAACTCATTCATGAAAAGATGCCAGAGAAATTGTACACATCTACAGTACTGTTTTCCTACACCTCAAATACTTATCCATATGATGGAGAAGTTCTTATTCTGAAATGCTCAGTTTAGATGGACTACTTGTCTAATATACAGTTCTTTATTTCTTTATTAATAGACAAGCTCGACTGGGGCTTACGTTATCGGTCTATTTGAGAAATCCTTTGTAAAAGAACCTCCAGATAGATTGGTTTGTGACTTGTATTACAGTATTATGGGATGTCTTTAAGACTGCTTTGCATTTTTACTGGAGATCTTCCACTGAAAACATTAAAAGCTTCTAATCTGTGTCTGAAAACTGAGCCAGCGTGACTGAAGACGTTTAGATTGGTTTGTAGTTAATAGTAAAATTGGCTCTGATGTGTTTGCATTTACGTGAAAAGCTGTGTCTGCAGTACTATATGCCTTTAAACCACCAACTCTGTTTGATGGAGTAAGACGAATATGCAGCAGTCCAGCACTGAATAGATCTCACACAGTATGGGTTAGTTAGGGGGTCCCTCAAGGCTCAGTTCTTGGTCCTTTGCTTTTTAGCATTTATATGTTACCTCTTGGGCGTATACTACAGAAACACGGCCTGAACTTTAATCTTTATTCTGACGACGCTCAAATCTACTGAAGTACTGAGTAAGATATGACACGTGCAATGCAGTTCATCTCAGACTGTCTCTCTGAAATAAAAAAAAGCTTGCATGCAACAGAGGGTCTGTCTCAAACCCTAGTGAGTGTGTAAGTAGACTGTCTAGGTAGTGAGTGTGTAAGTAGGCTGTCTAGGTAGTGAGTGTGTAAGTAGACTGTCTAGGTAGTGAGTGTGTAAGTAGGCTGTCTAGGTAGTGAGTGTGTAAGTAGGCTGTCTAGGTAGTGAGTGTGTAAGTAGACTGTCTAGGTAGTGAGTGTGTAAGTAGGCTGTCTAGGTAGTGAGTGTGTAAGTAGGCTGTCTAGGTAGTGAGTGTGTAAGTAGGCTGTCTAAGTAGTGAGTGTGTAAGTAGGCTGTCTAGGTAGTGAGTGTGTAAGTAGGCTGTCTAGGTAGTGAGTGTGTAAGTAGGCTGTCTAGGTAGTAAGTGTGTAAGTAGGCTGTCTAGGTAGTGAGTGTGTAAGTAGGCTGTCTAGGTAGTGAGTGTGTAAACAGATTACTGAGACGCTCTAGTTAGAGAGAGATTGCGTCACGGCTTGTTCCCGCCCACTGCAGCACGTCACCGGTGGTTTAACTGGTTGCTAAGCTACCGGCCGGCATCCAAAACAATAGCCCGAGGTTTAAAAATCTGCTAGCATAAATGCTAATGTCTGGAGTATAAAGTGTAAATGGTGAAGGACTCGTTACAGAGTTGATAATTAAATACTGTTCTGTGTGATTTTATGACCAGAAACACATTAAAACTCCAGAGAATCAAAATAACTCACATTTTAAAACCACTTCACTGCTCCTAGATCAGCCTGCAGTGCATCATGGGATTGTCTTAGCGGCTGAGGAAGAGTTCACTTCTTAAAATCTGGTCTAAATAAGGTTCCTCAGTAGCAGTATGTTTAAGGTATGTAAGAATTGGGACAGTCTACATGTCAGGAGCGCATACTATGATGTAAAATGCTGCCTATGTAGGGAGCTCACTAGGATTCGAGACACAGCCAGAATGTTCTCCAGTTGAACTGCTCTGAAGCTGAGGTTAGTTGGCGGACGGCCTACTCTGCTGAAGATCACTCATGGTAATCTTGATGTAGATGGTGTGCAGATACTTCCTTCTTCTCAGGTTCAAAATCTGGGTGTTACTTTTGATACTCACCTAAATTTCGACACCCACATCCAGAACATTTCTAAAGCAGTCATTTTAGAAGCGTTGCTAGACTCCGGTCCTTTCCATCACCTTCTGAAGTGGAGAAGCTTGTTCATGCTGTTATCTCCTGCAGGTTGGATCTCCTGCTGCTGTAACTCTCTCTTTGCTGGTTTACCTGAAATCTCTCCAGAAGCTTTAGAATGGTCCAGATTGAGCTGCCAGAGTTCTAACTTGTACGTCACCTTGTGCTCATAGTACTCCAGCGCTGGCTCCCTGTCCAGGCCTGTATTGATGTTAAAGCTCTGGTGCTGATGAGTAGCGCGGAGCATGGTGCAGCTCCAGGGTATCTCTGTGATGTGGTAAAGTTCTATACTCCCTCTGGTTCTGTAAGCTCTGCTGGTACTCTTACTTTACAGCATCTGTAAACTCAGATCAGTCTAGAGCTCCTCGGCTGTGGAACACCTCACCAGCACTGTTAAAAACACTCATACAGTAGTATCTTTTACAAAGTTCCTCAAGACACATCTGTTTGGAGTAACTCTGAAAAGTAAGAGATAATATTTTTTACTTGTTTTTTATTTTTATTATTTTTTAAATTGAGTGTTTTTTGTGTTTCTATGGAGCGCTTGGGGTTTACGAAATTATTATTAAGCGCTGCCATGGAGACGGTAACGGCTATTGGTGGGCCCTGGCAGAGTTGATCTTCTCACGTGAGGTTCCTCTACTTCAGCTCTCTGTGAACGTGTCTCCATGGATTCACTCATTCCTTCATTCAGATCACCATCCTGCATGAAGACGCCCGCACCATCAACCCAACATCGTCTCATTCACCATCCACTCCTATCCCATACCAACATGTTCTCACTCAGTTCCAAATTATTTTTTTTATTGATTTAAACATTTAAAAATAATGTTTATATGTAATAGAAATGTGTTTCAGATAGGAAGTAACAAATTATATATATAATAATTATATTAATATATATGAATATATTAATATATACTGTAATCAATACACAATTGACTTTTAAATCAAATTTAATATAAATAAATAACAGTTCAAAAATAAATACCAAATTCTTAGTAATGTTCTTATAAATGAATGTCCAGAGTAAAGCTCTATTAAATTCTATTATTAAATGTTTTTATTAGTATATGCAATTATAATATAAAATTAAGTTCTAGTGAAATTAAGTGTGTTGCATATGTAGTAGTGTTCAAATCTTAAAAGGAAACTAACGTCTGAGAACAACAATGATGTAAATACATAACTTAATTTTTTACATTATCATAACATTATTTTTGATGTCGCTGCAATAAAAATATTCAACAATATTTAACAATGTTTAAAACTGACTTTAATATAAATTGAATATAAAATTTTGTATATAAAATAAATTCTTCATAATGTTCTTATAAATGAATGTACAGAATGAAGTTCTATTAAATCCTATTATTTGTTTTTATTATATGCAATTATAATAAAATTTGAATCAAAAAGTTATTATGAAATCAATTTCTACAACATTCTAATCTAAAAAGTTGTAATGAAATTAAGTGCTTTGCATATGTAGTAGTGTTCAAATTAAAGGAAACGTATGAGAACAAAAATAATTCAAATACATTAAATTATAAATTAATATAATATTTAATATTAATATTAATATTACCCCAATATGTCTACTCAGAATTCTGACCGCTTGTTCCTCAGCAGAGTATCACACGCTGACACAGCTCAGTAGAACTCCAGGATTCATGTTTGCAGGAGATGAAAACTCCTAGCTCACGAGCTCACAGCGTCCCGTGGCTAAAGATCTGGAATGGCTCTCAGACGGCCTCTACAGCGAGGCGTCTGCTCCAGGAAGCCACGGAGAGAGAGAACGTCTACTTCGCCGACTACGTTCCACCTGCCCGAGACGCCATCGCCGTGCCAACATACGCCATCTACATCATCATGGGGGTTGTGGTGGTGATAATGGGCATGTATGGCATCACCGGCCACCTCATTAAAGATCTGTTCCATGATCTGGCAGGTAAATCTGCTTACCTGGCAACAGGCTAACAGGAAGCAGCACTGTGGTGGGCAGCAGTGGTGTCAGTTCAGGATACGAGAGGGGGCTGAAGCTTGTAGAACTCAAGATGACCCCCCAGCTTTAATCCAGGGTGACTGTCTGCTGAGCCTAGACTCACATTCTCCATCCGAAAACTGCAGCCACGCCTCCAAAGTTCAGTCCCAGAGGCTGGATTAGCATTTTATGCTATTTCACCATTCAGTTACCCTGAAACTCATTCAGTGGTGTTGAGGTTCTGGGGTGGTCAGTCCACTGTGTTTTTATTGTGTCTGTATCTCCTTTTCTAAGCGAGGAGCTTCTTGAACAGCTACACCTCCTTTTAGACCCCGTAGAGTGCATTTACATGTCTACGAAGCCCTCCAGGTGGTTGCTAGGTGTTCCATTTTCTCATGTTACGCAAAACTTAGTTCTGCAAGTAGATCATCTTATATTTAATCTTAATCTTAATCTTAATCTTACACACACTCACTACCTAGACAGCCTACTTACACACTCACTACCTAGACAGCCTACTTACACACTCACTACCTAGTCAGCCTACTTACACACTCACTACCTAGACAGTCTACTTACACACTCACTACCTAGACAGCCTACTTACACACTCACTACCTAGACAGCCTACTTACACACTCACTACCTAGTCAGCCTACTTACACACTCACTACCTAGACAGTCTACTTACACACTCACTACCTAGACAGTCTACTTACACACTCACTACCTAGACAGTCTACTTACACACTCACTACCTAGACAGCCTACTTACACACTCACTACCTAGACAGCCTACTTAGACACTCACTACCTAGACGGTCTACTTACACACTAACTACCTAGACAGCCTACTTACACACTCACTAGGATTTGAGACACACCCAATGTTAATCAAGAGCTGGTTTCGGTTAACATACGTTTAGAAAAGTGAGGTGTTCCCAAACATCTGACAGGCACACAGTCTGTGTGGAGGTTCTTATTATCTGTGAACTCTATTAGTTATTATTAGAGCAGCTCAGCTCACTGTCAGCGTGACGCTATACAGCAAACAGTGACGACTGAATCCGGTGGGATTACAGAACAGCCGAGCCTCGACACACAGCTTTCACCTTCATGAAAGGCAGCCACAGCAATAAGTAACCACGGAACATTAGAGTCAGCGAGTTGTCCCGCGTCTGAAGGATTAGCCCTGGATTAGCCGGGTCACTGCAGGGTGCTTTGAGCTGAATACTAACCTGCTGCATGCTCAGATCAGTCTGAGCTCAGTCTCAGCATTATTAACTGCTTCTGAGCTGCTCAGTACAGGAGACAATCTCAGGACCCCCAGTCTTACAGTTTGAAGTGAGCCATAGCACTTGAAGTAAGTCACATCTTACCCCCTATACTTACCCCTACTTAGTCAATACACGGACAATGTATTTACCCTTTTTTTCATATAAGAATTATATTATAAGGCAAGACCTTTAAAACCTAATCTTTAGTCATGTTATTAAACAAAATTATCTTAAAAAAGAAGGTTCCTCGATGGTATGCCCTGCTCTTCTTTAGGGCCCCCTGGTAGGGGCTCTCATAACCAGAGCCCTCTAAAATTATGCCCCCCTCTTTTCTAGGACCACTAATAGCCAGAAGTCAAAATCAGAGCAGTGCCACAACACCTCATCCATTTTTATAAGGGGCCCAAAAGCATGGCTAGGGCCCAAAAGCATGGCTAGTGCCCCCAAGAGGCCCTGGGGTCAAAGTCCTTAAAAGTCAGAGGATCCTTAAAATGAAGGGCCCTCGGAAATAAAAATATATTGTATCGTAAATGTTGATAGGCATCGCAAAATGTACCTCAAGGGCCCCTGGGCACTGGCCCCACTGGCCCGGTCAGTAATCCAGCCATGTATATATCATGTTATTCTTTAAGGGATGTCTGTATGGTAAAACGGTTCTTCAGTTTGATGTATGTGTTGTATTTGGTTCTATACAGCACTAAAAAGCTTCTTCTGTTGTTATAATGTGAGGCCTGTAACAACAGAAGAATCCTTTTTGGTTCTAAATAGATCCGTTTTTAAAATGCTTATGCTTTAATGGTTCTGTGCATGGTGAAACAGTTCTTCAGACTGATGGAGAACGTGTTGTATATGGTTTTATATACAACCTTTTTAAATATGGATCTACACCTAACACCAAAAACAGTTCTTCTGGTATCATGAACTCAAGCTTGTAACAACAGAAGAATACTTTTCAGTTCTAAATAGATCCATTTTCAGAACTTTTATACAACATGTTCTCCAAGCATTTAAGCATAAAATAGTTCTATATGCACACTTAGAAAGATTAAAAGTCTTTAAAAAGTCTTCTTAAAGAGAATATGTGAACCTAACATAGAACCATGTCATGCTTATGCTTTAATGGTTCTTTGCATGGTGAAAGACTGATGGGGAACGTGTTTATATGGTTTTATTTACAACCTTCTTCAGTTCCAAAAATCAGTTCTTCTGGTATCATGGTGTGAAACTAAATAGAACCCCATACAACACATTCTCCATGAATCTGTAGAACTCTCCAATGCAGAGAGATATTTAAGCATGTACGTGGTTCTTTGAGTGTTCTTGATTCTTTATGGAATCACTGTCTTTACTAAAGAGTCCCTGGAGAAATTAGGAGCGTACTTGGATAAATACTGCACGTGGGATAAATCATAAGAAATAAATACAAGGGAGTAGATTTGCTCGTGACATTGGTGGGGACCTATAAATCTATGAGCCTATGAGTGGTTTAGACTCCAGTTTACTCCAGTAAATGAAACAGGTCTCACACATCAGCAGTAGTAAAAGTAGATGGAGCTACAGAACCTCCACAAACCCAACAACATAACAATCACAGAACAAACAATCTCTCAACATGTCAATCAAAGTACAAGACATCATCCAGAGAGTGTTCCACTTTCAGACCAATCAGCAGTGAGTTTACATCTACTACTAACTTCACCTCAGCCAGAGTGTACCTGAAACAGGTCTCTAACAGAGAGAGCTTCAGCCCGAGTTCTCTGAGAGACTGTTAGAGAACTCACAGTAAGCAGTTCATTTCTGAACCATGTTCTTCAGAGCTCCAGAAGATGTTAGCCTGCTGTATGCTGTGAACCAAAGCCGAGCATCTCCATTAACGTTACTATGATGGACTCATTAAAGAACTAGAATTTAAGTGACTTACACGTTTCTTATAAACACAGCTCTTTATGTCCAGCTTCTTCTTTTCTGCTGCTCACTCGCTTTTCACACCCAGGTGTCTCCCACGCTGCACCTGAGTCTAACACAGTGAGTCTCATATGACTGGAAAGATCTCTCGTGGCAGCAGGGAAAGACACAGCCAATCAGACTGGCCGTATGTGTTACGGGGAGGTAGGACTCGAGTAGAGAACCTGATTTAACCCTTTCTGCACCTCTAGGTTAATGAGACGTTGACAGATCGCTGGATATTGGTGGGGACACGTCACTTCTGTCCATGCTAATTCTACATCCTTGAATAAATACCTGACACTTCCACTCGCCAAGATACTTTCAGTGTAGATCCATGTCTCATGACAGAAGGTTAATAATGAACATCTCCATTTCCTCACAGACTGGCTTCTTGGGCCCAACCCAGAGGAGGAGGAGGTGGTGGAGGTAGAAGTGGAGGTGGAGGAGGAGCCGCAGGAGTCGTCTGGAGGGGAGGAGAGACGAGGAAAGAGAAAAGTCAGATGGGGAGGAAGAAGCACAGAGATGGCGGAGGGGAGGAGAACAGTGTTACCTGGATTCGAACTCTCTGTAACGAAGTCCTAATGGTTTCTCTCTAGAACACTAGAGAGCTCAGTGGAAACACCATCAGCTGTTTACAGTTCCAGCCCTTGTGTCTCACTGTCTCTGCTCTGGTTCACTTTACTATTCACACTTTAGACTAACCAGCCTTCCAGTTAAACCAGCAGCTCATCTGAGCAGTTTCAGAGCAGAGCTGGTAAACGCTCTAGTTATGCTTTTGTTTTGTACCGTGTTTTCCTTTTGTTTACCTTCAGAGCGGGCAGTGAAATGATACCTGTGTGTTAATGTGTTGGTCAGTAGAACTGTGACTCTAACACTAGTTCCTTGTGTTGTACTGCATGTGTCAAAGCGAATCCCTCAGTAATAAATGGAGAGAATACGTGTGTGATGCTCTCATCATCGTCTTTTTCTTTTTCCTGCCTGAGCAGCTCTGGTTCTAGACTGCTTTGCTTTGGCTGGGGGAAATATATATATATATATATATATATATATACACTGCTTGATTTGTGCATGAATGATGACGGCAGATCTAACGATACTGGCTTAAATTTACATACAAGATAAGGAAAATAAAATTTTTGCATTTGCCTTAAAACTTAAACTGAGAACCTAATGACCGAAGAGTACACGTTACTTATGTAAAGTTAAAAAAGTAAAGTTGATCTAATTGTGATTCATTTCAATTACCCACTTAATTAATTTAGCATTACACTGATAGAACAACGTGAAAAGCTTTAGTACAACTTTAAATCAAAGCTGACAAAAGTAAATAGACACAGCCTCAGACTAGAATACTCAGAAGTGGAAACAGGAATAAGAGAAATACTAAGCCAATCAGAAACAAGCAAGGACATGTCTTCACACTGCACAGCAAAATGCCTTTTTGTGATTGGTTCAAAGATAATAGCTGTTGCCTGCATTGCGATTGGGAGGCAAAGACAAAATCTAGAGGGGGGGCAAAGATGGGTATTGATCCTGATAACTATTATTAGTAACAGTGTGTTTGCTTGTACTTCGCTGTGACTCAGTCTCTACTAATACTTTACTCTTATATAACGCTATAAGACCCCCGAGACACTAGCAATCAGAGCAATCAGTATACAGACAACAAGAGAACAGTACAGATAGACATGAACAGACCATGATGAAGGAACAGTCAGACTTGAGAAAGATAATATGACAGAATGAGAGAACAGATTTTTTAAGAATAGATTTAAATTTTAGATTTTAAATTTGATTGTGTAGCCAGTGGTGGAGGAACGTTCCAGAGGCTTGAACTTGTGAATCAAACATTATTAACACAGTAAGTTGCAACAACAACCACACTGAACAACATGTCCAGTGTGCTGACCGTAATGCTGAACTGTGCCTTCAGATCTGTGTTCAGAACCAGCTCACTGAACATGTTCAAATGTATTCATGTAGCGCTTTTAACAACTGAAGACGTCACAAAGCCGCTTTACAGGAATTTAGTGATAAGTAATAAATAAATTAGCATAAATAAGCCTAAGAAGAAAAGAACAACACAGAAGGAAATAATAGAAATCATAGAACAAACACAGAAACCCCCCGGTGAGCAAGCCATAGGCGACAGTGGTGAGGAGAAACTCCCTCAGAGCTGGAGGAAGAAACCTTGGGAGGAACCAACTCACAAGGGGGGGACCCATCCTCCTCTGATCAGACTACTCAAACAGTACTGATATACTGACTGTACCTCCATATACTTCTGTTCAGTTGAGAACAGTGAGAGTGATGATGATAGGTAATGAAGGTAGAAGGTTAGTGGAAGCTAGTTAGAGTTAATTTCAGTAGAGTCTGTAGTGAAGGTGAGGCAGCTGGTACGACACGGGTAACATCAAGGCCCGACAATCAGTCTGGTGGGTGACTTGAGTGGCAGTGTCCATTGTCCATCTCACAATGAATGTAAGTGTATCAGATGATTTTTAAAGAATAAAAATGTTTGTATTAAAGTCTATTTTTGTATAGAGGCTTATTTTACATATAGTCTATTATCAGTAATTCTCAGTCCTCTGTCTAAATCTCCTGGTACGACCACCAATCCAAGTTAAGGATGTTATTGGACTAATTGGTTGTACGGACACTCTTGATCAATTGTGATCACAGCTGAAAAACATTCTACTAATAAGTGAGTATAAAAGGGAACAACATTCTAGGTTAGTTTAGTATCTGAAGATCAGCAGTTGATGTCTTGCTGACCGACTCACAATGACCAGAAAGAAACAACTTTCTTTAGAGACCCGTCAGTCCATTGTTGTGTTAAGGAAGAAGATACTCCATTAAAACAAGAACATCTCACTGTGATCCCAAACTACATACTACTATATATATATATATATATATATATATATATATATATATATATATATATATATATATATATATATAATTAATTAGTAATTTTCTCTTAACACTGAAAAACGTTTGGCTCTAACTGAAACACGTTTCTGATTACATTACCTAACAGACGAGATTTACACATACACACACTCTCAGTCTAATTAGCTGCTTTTATTGCGGCTCTATAAAACCACAGTGACACAGAAGAGCAGATAAGTGATCAGACTCAGTGGAGTTTGTGCTGAGAGAGAAGAGGATTACACTGGAGGATTACACGCTGCTGTCATCAACCTCAAAGCAGAATTAAACGCTAGACAGCGTCGTGTACACACACACACACACACACACACACACACACACACACACACACACACACACACACACACACACACACACACACACACACAGGACGACAGAGTTTACAACTTCTTCATTAAAATAAATGAAATAAGAAGTAATACGGCAAAGAAGTCAGAGCCACATAATGATAATGAGGTGTTCAGGACTCCACAAAAACATCTAGTCCATGATGTGGGCATCTAATGCCTGGTTAGTGAGCTGCAGTCCTAGAAGGATAATGTCCAGCACAGTTTTGTGATTATTCTCCTCTTAATACACCTAAACTAAACCTGTGCTGGACCTCACCAACCCGATTCTAATCCATGATTTTATCACAAGAAAGATCTACATCTAAACCATGAGTTGGGCAGTTCAGGAGCCCACCAGAAACATCTACATCTAATCCATGAGTTGGGCAGTTCAGGAGCCCACCAGAAACATCTACATCTAATCCATGAGTTGAGGAGTTCAAGAGCCCACAAGAAACATCTACATCTAATCCATGAGTTGGACAGTTTTGAAGTACACAAGAAACATATACATCTGATCCATAAGTTGGGCAGTTCAGGAGCCCACAAGAAACATCTACATCTTATCCATGAGTTGAGGAGTTCAAGAGCCCACAAGAAACATCTACATCAAATTCATGATTCGGGCAGTTCAGGAGCCCACAAGAAACATATACATCTAATCCATGAGTTGGACAGTTTTGAAGTACACAAGAAACATCTTCATCTAATCCATGAGTTGGACAGTTTTGAAGTACACAAGAAACATATACATCTGATCCATGAGTTGGGCAGTTCAGGAGCCCACAAGAAACATCTACATCTAATGCATGAGTTGGGCAGTTCAGGAGCCCACAAGAAACCTCTACATCTAATGCATGAGTTGGGCAGTTCAGGAGCCCACAAGAAACATCTACATCTAATCCGTGATTTGGGGAGTTCAGGAGCCCACAAGAAACATCTACATCTAATCCATGATTTGGGCATTTCAAGAATCCACAAGAAGCATCTAATCCATTGTTTGGGCAGCGGTTTAGGAGCCTGATAGTTATCTTGAACGATGCCCATGTATACGGTGTCCAGAGACAGTAAAATAACTGACCTTGAAGCACAGAGACATTTACGGCTTGGACTGCAGGGCTTTCGTACACCGGGAATCGATATGTTATCAACAAGGAAGGTGAACATGTATTAATTTGTTTAGGGTGACGATAACAAAGTCCTCACAGGAAAGTCTGTGTGCAAAGATGGACGCAGTGCAGTTATTTACAGCCCACACTTCAATCTCTCTGACTTTGCAGACACCAAAATACTTAAAACCAGAAATCTTTTCAATTCACTGATAAAATCTGACAAAAACCTCATGAACGGTTTGTAGTGTTCGGCTCTTTAATGCACATAAAACATGATTTTTCAGTTTGTTCTGGTTACTATGCCATCGGCGATCACTCGGCGCTCGCTCAGTCGTGTAGCGTGAACTGCTGAAAGACGCTCTCCGAGCTGTGGCCGGGTGGTCGCCGACTAATCACAGACTAGACCAGTTGGCAACTGTAAGTCAACAGCAGCGTCTAGCTACAGCCAATGGGATCACGTAGAGAGAGAACCGCGTCACTGTTGACCCAATCTCTCTACGGCTGTGGGCGACACCAACAGTAACCAATGTCTGCAAGAGATTGTCGCTGTACTTGGACTCGAATCATGAAGAAACATTTGATGGAGCTTTGGCGAGAGCACAGTGAAAACTTCTACTGCTTATTTGTTGGCGTCCATAGTGTCGTTAATGATGTCTCCTTTTTTATAAGGTCTCTGGTAACCATTCTCTCCAACCAATCAGCAGTCTAAAGTGTTTTTCGGGGGGTTGATGGAGGTGATATTAAAAACAGTAACTAGGTACCTGGGTTGCCTTAATGGAAAACCAAAGAAGGTGAGTAGAGTTGAGTCAAGCCAAGAAGTTCTTACTATATGTTCTTGTTGTTTTATGTAAACCAGAGCTCAGAACAAAAGCACTTTAAAGCTCTTTCTGGCCGTATGCCATTGTATATCACAACAATGTTCACAGGGAATAGTACAAATTACGGAAATCGCTCCAGTGATTGGATCACCGTCAGGTTCCTAGAGTTTTTACTGAACTGGGAAAATCTACTTTTAGCTAGCGAGCGCGCTGGACGTCACTGCAGGAAACACTAAAGCTCAGCTCGCTGGAGTCACTGAGATATTTTAAACTCTTAATTTCTAACCACCTCCACACGACCTGCCAGTGTTTTATTTAATTTTAGTAAACAGTTTTATGATTCTGATATTCAGTTTATTTTTATTTTCTCCTTTATCATTCCTTTATCTTCATTTTTATTACTGTATTATTATTATTATTATTATTATTATTATTATTATTATTATTATTACTACTACTTTTATTTTTTATTATTATTTATTTATTTTACTATTTTATGTTTCATCTACTTTTAATTTTACACTTTGATTTATTTTTTACTTTTGTCTTATTCCTGATTTCAGTTTTTTTTTTTACAATTTATCTTATATATACTTAATTTTGTCTGTTTCTTGTTTTTCTTTTACATTTTAAGACTATAAGACTACTGAACTCTAAATTAAATACTGCTACTCCATACCTACATCTGGTGATATACATACAGTGGCAAAAAAAGTATGTTCACTTTTTGAAATGACCTAGATTTCTGCACAAGTTGGTCATAAAGCATGATCTGATCTACATCTCAGTCCTAAGTATAGACAAACCCAATGTGTTTAATCTAATACCACACACACAGTTATAATATTTCATGTCTGTATTGGACACAACCATTAATCATTCACAGTGCTGGTGGAAAAGTAAGTGAACTTGGATTTAGTAACTGGTTGAACTTGGATTTAGTAACTGGCAGCAATAACCTCCAACAAGCGTTTCCTGTAGCTGCTGATCAGACCTGCTCAACGTTCAGGAGGAACTCTGGACCATTCTTCCCTATAGACATGCTTCAGCTCAGCCATATTCTTAGGATGTCTGGTGTGAACAGCTCTCTTGAGGTCATTCCACAGCATCTCTACTGGGTTCAGGTCTGGACTCTGACTGGGCAGCTCCAAAAGAAGGAGTTTCTTTTATTGAAGTTGTTCTGTAGTAGATTTACTTCAGTGTTTAGGGTCATTGTCTTGCTGCATCACCCAACTTCTACTGAGCTTCAGCTGGCGGACAGCCACCCTGACATTAGCGTTGTGGAGTATCAAGGTACTTTTTGGCAAACTTCAGACATGCAGTGGTGTCCTGCCATGGAGTTAGATGTAGATCAGATCATGTTTTATGACCAATTAATGCAGAAAAACCAGGTGATTTCAAAGAGTTCACATACTTTTTCTTGCCACTAAACCTGGAGTGAGTAGGACAATCACAAACCTGTGTTGGACTTCAGCGTTCGAGGACTGGACTTCACCACATCTATTCTAATCCAAGATTTTTACACAAGAAACATCTACATCTAATCCATGATTTGAGCAGGTCAGGAGCCCAGAAGAACCATTTAATCCAAGAAACATCTACATCTACTACACAATTTGTGCAGTTTGGGAGCCCACAAGAAACATCTACATCTAATCCATGATTTGAGCAGATTGTGAGCCCACAAGAAACATCAACATCTAATCCATGATTTGGGCAGGTCAGGAGCCCAGAAGAACCATTTAATCCAAGAAACATCTACATCTACTACACGATTTGTGCAGTTTGGGAGCCCACAAGAAACATCTACATCTAATCCATGTTTTGGGCAGTTCAGGAGCCCAGAAGAAACATCTACATCTAACCATGAGTTGGGCATGGTTGGATGGTTGGGCAGTGGGACAACAGTGGGACAACAATACAAGAACCCCACTGCATTGTGTTTTAGTCTACGCTTAAAACCAACAGCCTCCGTCAAGTCTCTCACCAGTGGTGGTCTACTGAACCACTCAAACTCATCCAGACTGAAGTGAGGAGAGCAGAGCGGGGGTCTTTGGGTAGCTGTGTTGGTCCACACGCTGCTTCACTAACTATTCTCCTTGTTTATGTTTGTGAAGCTGTTTAGACTAATATCAGTCTTTCACTGCCTTTCACTGAAACCACATCAACAACACAATGTACATGGTTTTCTTTAAGCTAGATTAGTAACTAACACTCACTCCTTCACACCACAGTCCAGTTCAGACCTGAAACCATCTGACCTCATCTACCCAGCAGACATTGCACTTCTGGAATAATGTCTGTGTTCATATGTTAAATATTTAGAATAAAAGAGTTAATTTATAAATAAATCTGATACTTTTGTGATTTTTAACAACGTGTCTTAATAGTTATATAGTTATTACATCATATTAGGGCTTACAAGTGTTACCAGCCGGGGTTCCTTTAAATGGTGTAGCAGTTACATTCAGATTTTTTAAAAATTGACATTAAAGTAATATAATATGATGGTTTCCAATTCATAACATATTTACACTGGCTGTGACACACTAGACGTGCAGAATTCTTCATAACACTGTCTTCGGAACATACAGGACTGGACAGCTGGGCAGTAAAGTATAAACTTTAGTGGCCTCCTGATATAAACCCTGATGTAACGCCTGCTGCATTAGACATGAAGGATTACATAAGATTGCAAACTGTATTGCTTAATGAAGTTAACAACCTCTAGTCTCATAATCATAATCAGATACAGCCCTGGTTTCGTCCAAATGGCTCATAGCCAGAGATGTGTGGAGTAGCCTAAACCTGTGGTCCATCACGTCAGTGGAATCATGAGTGAAATAAAAGTAAAAGCAGTTTTTCAACAACAGCAACGATATGAGTCCAGTTGTGGCCAGAAGTTTTGAGAATGGCATGAAGTTTGGTTTCCACAGAGTTTGCTGTCTCAGTTCTTCTGGTGTTAATCAGTATTAACTCTAGATGGTGAAGATGATCAGATGAAGTCATTCCTGCCATGAAAAATGACCTCATCACACAAAGTACTACATTCCAGCCGTACAGAATGACCTCACACATCATTTCAGTGATGATCTCGTTAGCTCAGGAGAAAAGTTTAATGAGGAGACAGCTGATCTCCCTCTGTCCTGCTGATTAGAAGAGCAGACTGGCTGCTTTAAAAGGGTAGTGATGCTTTTAAAGTTTTCTTCTGGTAACCATGGTTACCTCCAAGGAAACACGTGCAGTCATCATTGCATTGCATCTAAAGGGTTTCACAGGTGAGGACACTGCTGCTCGTAAGATACACCCCAATCAACCATTCATCCAATCATCAAGAACTTCAAGGAGTGTGGTTCAACTGCAGTGAAGAAGCTTCAGGACGCCCAAGAAAGTCAAGCGAGTGTCAGGATCATCTCCTAAAGAGGTGCAGCTACGAGATCGGGTGTAGAGTGCAGAGCTTGCTCAGGAACATCAGAGGACAGGAGTGAGTGCATCTGAACACACAGTGAGACGAAGGCTTTTGGAGGACGGCTTGGTGTCAAGAAGAGCAGCAAAGAAGCCACTTCTTTCCAAATAGAACATCAAGGACAGACTGGCGTTCTGGAGGTAGTATAGGGATTGGACTGCAGAGGACTGGGGTACAGTTATTCTCTCTGATGAAGCCCCTTCAGACAGTTTGGAACATCTGGAAAAATGATAAGAAAAGGTGGGCTCCACCATGAGTCCTGTGTCATTCCAACAGTGACACATCCTGAGACCATTCCTGTGTGGGGTAGCTTCTCATCCAGGGGAGCGGGTTCACTTACAATGTTGTCTAAGAACACTGCCATGAACAAGGAACGGTATCAAAACATCCTTCAAGAGCAACTTCTCCCAACCATCCAGGAGCAGTTTGGAGATGAACAGTGTTTTCTCCAGCATGATGGAGCTCCATGACACACAGCAAAAGTGATCAGCGAGCAGCTCGGTGAACAAAACACTGAAATTATGGGTCCATGGTCAGGAAACTCCCCAGATCTCAATCCCACTGAGAACCTGTGGTCAGTCCTCAAAAAGAGGGTGGACAAACAAAAACCCAGAAACTGTGATCAACTCCAAACACTGATTAGGTGAGAATGGTTTTCACCCCACCCCTAACAGTGTGTTCACTGGTGTGTGTGTTTCACAGCCCCCTAGCAGTGTGTTCACTATTGTGTGTGTATGTGGGTGTTTCACTGCCCCCCTAGCAGTGTGTTCACTTGTGTGTGTGTTTCACGGCCCCCTAGCAGTGTGTTCACTAGTATGTGTGTATGTGGGTGTTTTACGGTCCCCCTAGCAGTGTGTTCACTATTGTGTGTGTATGTGGGTGTTTCACGGCCCCCCTAGCAGTGTGTTCACTTGTGTGTGTGTTTCACGGCCCCCTAGCAGTGTGTTTACTAGTGTGTGTGTTTCACAGCCCCCTAGCAGTGTGTTCACTAGTGTGTGTGTATGTGGGTGTTTCACTGGCCCCCTAGCAGTGTGTTCACTAGTGTGTGTGTTTCCCGGCCCCCTAGCAGTGTGTTCACTAGTGTGTGTGTATGTGGGTGTTTCACTGCCCCCCTAGCAGTGTGTTCACTAGTGTGTGTGTTTCCCGGCCCCCTAGCAGTGTGTTCACTAGTGTGTGTGTATGTGGGTGTTTCACTGCCCCCCTAGCAGTGTGTTCACTAGTGTGTGTGTTTCCCGGCCCCCTAGCAGTGTGTTTACTAGTGTTTGTGTGTGTGGGTGTTTCACTGCCCCTCCTAGTGTATGTGTTTATTAGTGTGTGTGTTTATTAGTGTGTGTGTTTATTAGTATGTGTGTTTATTAGTGTGTGTGTGTGTGTGTGTGTGTGTGTGTGTGTGTGTGTGTGTGTGTGTGATGTGACTGTGGTCAAACTCAAACGACCAATAGTGTTAAGTTCTTTAAAAATTTTTTTCTGATTTAAAAAGTTTTTCTGATTTAAAGCGTATATGTTTTGTCTCAGTTGTGTCTGAAACCGTGTAACTGTATTTATTCTCTTTACTGAATAAAACCAGCCTCTTTAAAAACACTGAAGTAATAAAAACGCTCCAACAAGCAAAAACCTGATGTTTGTTTTTCACTCGGCGTGTTTGATTCCTTATTGGTCTATAAAGTCGTAACTTATCTTTACAGCACACGTGTGCGACGAAAGGCAGCCGGTTATCTGACTGCGTGCTGGAGACGTGCCTTGAGCTGCTCCCTGTTTTATTCTACCTGTACTTTGTTCTTTGGAGGAACAGGTGCATTTATTCTGACAGTGTTTCCTGCAGACAGTCAGGCACTGAAGAGAGAGCACACCTGCAACATGTTTCATCTCCGGAGTCTCCTCGCTTGCTTACTGCTGTCTGCCTCCATTTGCCAGGCAAGAACAGGTCAGTATGTTTTTAAAGTCTGATTTTAACCCCTCCGTTTAGGTTTTCTCACACTAGTCTGCTTAACTCAGTGGTTGAGATGTAAACAACACTCTGGCGGGGTAGTTTAGAATGAAACTGTTGAGAAACTTACCCACTCTACAGGACCTGAAAGAAACCAGGACAAGTTTATTCTGTATTATTTCCTTTTTTAACCTTTTAAGGCCAAAAACAACAAAAAAGTTCATTCCAAGTGGGTTTGGTGTGAAACGCTCTGTTCTAGAGACACTTACAGAGTCAGAACTGTTCACAGTGGAGGTGAATGGAACCAGACGTCCACCTCTAAAAGCTCCCTCTCGGAGAGTTACGATATAAAATGCTAACAAATATCTGAGACACTGTTTTCCCTCCACTGTGAGACAGTACACGGTGGTGTAGAAGCAGGAGAAGGTGCTGGAAACACAGAGCGTTTAGCAGATGTTCTTTTATTGAAGCCAGCAGCTGGAAAGAACAGCCACTCAGTGCTGACTGAGACAGTACATTAACCTTTTAAAGCCAAAACCTTCTCAAGACTATCAGAAAATGATCCATTAGGGCTAGGCACCGGACCTGGGGTGATAGAGCCTTCTCCATAGCTGTGCCCTCCCTATGGAACGCTCTGCCAAAATCCATAAGAGACTGCTCAGATCAAGTCTCTTCTCAAAACCCATCTTTTAATTTGTAAAGTCATACCTTGTTTATATTTGTATTTTTTTATTCTTTCTGTTTGTGTATGCACTCCCCCCACTTTTTATTCTTTCACTTGTCTACTATATATTTTATGATATGATTGTATCTTGTATTGCCTTGTTTGTAAAGCCTCTTTGAGTTTCTTGGAAAGCGCTATATAAATAAAATGGATTCTTATTAAATGTTCTCACATATTCACTGCTATTTCTCGCAGTACCTTTCAGTGAGGGAGCTTTTAGAAGTGTCTAGAACTCTTCAGACGTCTGGTTCCATTCACCACCACTGTAAACAATTAGGAAAGTTTAGGAAAACTGAACATTTCACACCAAACCACACTGAACAACAGTGTTTACATTTTAACCATTTAATCAAACAGAAATACACGTGAATCTGTGCAATCAACCTAAACCCAAACTCAAGTAAACCTTCTATGAACTCCTACTGAACTGCTGAACGGCTGTGGAACTTTGTAGTCCATCACTGGATCCTTTTGGCCTAATATAAAATACCACAGCTCCAAAAAATAGGAGATGTGAGCAACAGGAAAGCTTTTCCAGGAGCTGGACCAACATAACTGAATGGACTTACCCCTGAAAAGAAACGAAATCTTAAAAACCCAAACAGAACCGGAGTAAATGTAGATGTTTTTGCTGGAGTGGAAGTAGAAGTATTATCATCTGACACCACGAATCCATCAAAATGTACTTCACTTCACATACGACTGAGTAAACAGACCCTTGCTAATAATCACAGAAAAGGAAAATCAGGGCAATTCCAGTCACTGTTCAAAATCTCCACATAATTAAACAGTCAGGATGTAAACAAAGTTCATTCCGTGTGGGTTTAGTGTGAAACGCTCTGTTCTAGAAAAGCTTACCGAGTCAGAACTGTTCACAGTGATGGTGAATGGAACCAGGCTCTTTTAGGCTATATCCCGAACATGGCTGTCATCTTGAAAGCCGCCATATTGGATCAAAGGCAAGTTTTTCCAATGGGAAGGTGGTCGTGTAGCAGATCAAAGAAGATCAGAATCTCTGAAATTGATTGATGTAATCAGATTAGTAATATCTCTTGTGGTTCAAACGTTATCAAAACAAAAAGTTACAACAACAACCACATTGAACAACATGCTCAGTGTACTGATCCTGGTGCTGAACACAGATCTGAAGACGCAGTTCAGTACCAGGGACAGTACAATTTGATCAGGTACACGACCACCTTCCCATTGGACAAACTTGTCTTTGATCCAATATGGTTTTCAAGATGGCGGTCACATTCAGGACATAGCCTAAAGAGCCTAGTTCCATTCATGTAGAAATATTGAAAAAATGGATGTAATTATTTAAATCCTATCCTTTGTTTTTTGTTTTAGAACATATTACCAATAACCCTTCGTTAGCCTTCCTCTGTAAAACATAGTTAAAACATCTCTTTACTCTAGTAATTCATTTGTTTTTATTGTTTGTCTTGTTTTTTTTACTGCCACTTTTACTTACTCGTTAGATGTTGTATAATTATTAATATTATCATATTTTTATCAGTGATTTGGTCTTGTCTGTTCTACTTGTATTTAATATTAATACAGTCTCATTTGAGTCTTTCTCTGTTGGTTTACTTTGAATTATAAAGCTCTTTGATTATTATTATGACTATATTCAATTATTAATTCACAAAGTCTAAATACAGACTGTGCGGCAAATACAACGTGTCTGAAAATATGCGTAATGTTAATGTTTTCATTTCAGTAAACCGTATTAAAGATTGTAGAACTTTGTACTGTGTTTTACCCTCAATGCTAATAGTTGAGGAGAATAAAGTAAATATGCAGAATAGATCAAACGTGAATCACACCTTAGTAGGTTAATACTTTGGAACATTGGCTTGCAAATCACGTACACCATACATGCTGATTGTCTTCACTGGGGCGGATGGTTTCTCTTCCAGTAAGACAATGAGACACAACTAGAAATGTCCCACATTGGTTGGTAAAGCTGACCAAGACTTCCTAGTACTACCTAGTACTTGAACCCAATTGAGCATCTGTGGGACCACCTGGATGGTGGAGTTGGCTCTATGGATGAATAAAATCACGGCACCTCCGGCTCCCTCCATGCGCCTGCACAGTCAAGCCAAGTCAGTCCAACATGAGAGGATGAAGAAGTAGTGCTGCTGCCCCGACAGCGTATTCTAACTTCATGTCAATCATGTTGAAGATTCTGCTCTCGGTTACATCGTTTAAAAACAGAACCAAACAAAAAATCTTCTGGCAAGCGACCGTGACATCCACTCTCGACAAGAAACCACATTCAGACTGAGGTCAAAATGAAATGAGAAGAATTTAGAAAACATGTAGATCAAATGTAGTTGTGAATGTTCTGGCTGAGCTTCACTGATGGGTTACATAATGTCCACACTGTTATGGACTGTCTGTTGTCTGTTGGAGAATGCAGAATCATAAACAGAGGTTATTAAGTTTTCACTACGACACTAGACACACTACACAACTCAATACACACCCCTACTACATCCCTCCTAGCCACAGTCTTATTCATACCTGGCTGTATGTTGACCACACAGGCGGCCTGCGCACTGCAGCTCAGGAGAAGGTGACCCTGCAGCCGTGGCTGGTGGGACTGGCCGCTGTGGTGGGCTTCCTCTTCATCGTCTTTTTCCTCCTCATTGTGAAACGAGTCTTCTTCAAGAAAGACAAGTGAGTATGAGCCATCTGCACAGCAGGTTAACGTAAAGCTACTGAATGAAGTTTAAGAGCCTTTATATTAAATGAAAGCTGTTCTGGGGCCTAGTTGTTGAAATAATGTACATTGTTTCGATATCAGAGGAAAGACTAGAGACTAATGGAGAAGAGGGCTGACCCTGTACTGGAGTCACGGAACTCGCTCGTCCAGTAAAGTGCTTTGAGTGGAGCTGATTTAAAAATAAAAGTATAATTCATCAGTGAAGTTGGCACACAAAGGTTTTGTCTACCTGCAGTGTGTATTATAAACGGAACTAGTGTGACTCTGATTATGTGTGAGCGGATTGGTTTCTCAAATCACTGTCCGCGTTGCTATTGCTATAAGAGATGAGATCAGATTTGTGGGTTCAGACGTTACCAGCCTATCTGCAGGAGTTCCATCTGTCTGGATTTGACGCTGTTTGTCATAAATAAAACAAAAAAGACCCTTAAAAATCTGATGGATAGATACTTTAATGATCACGAGCCAAAAATGCCTTGAATGCTATCCATGCAGGAACAACAGAATCAGGCTGATCTATGTGCAGGGGGGTGGGTAGAGGTGGATGAACGGGTGGGGGTGGATGAACGGGTGGGAGTGGGTGGGTTTATGGGTGGATGAACGTAGTGGGAGTGGATGGATGTGTGGATAGGTTTGTGGTTGAAAGGATTGATGGGTGGATAGATAAGTGAATGGATGGATGGATGGATGGGTGAGTGGATGGACGGATGGATGGATGGGTGGATAGATGGGCGGCTGGATGGATGGATGGATGGATGGGTGAGTGGATGGATGGGTGTGTGGCTGGGTGGGTGGATAGATGGATGGATGGGTGGATGGATGGGTGGGTGGATGGATGGATGGGTGGGAGTGGGTGGGTTTCTGGGTGGATGAATAAATGGTGGATAGGTTTGAGGGTGGATGGATTGATGGGTGGATAGATGGGTGGATGGATAAATGGGTGAATGGATGGATGGATGGGTGGGTTGATGGATGGATTGTGGATAGATGGGTGGATGAATGGATGGGTGAATGGATGGATGGGTGTGTGGCTGGGTGGGTGGATAGATGGATGGGTGGGTGGATGGATGGATGGGTGGGAGTGGGTGGGTTTCTGGGTGGATGAATAAATGGTGGATAGGTTTGAGGGTGGATGGATTGATGGGTGGATAGATGGGTGGATGGATGAATGGGTGAATGGATGGATGGATGGGTGGGTTGATGGATGGATTGTGGATAGATGGGTGGATGAATGGATGGGTGAATGGATGGATGGGTGTGTGGCTGGGTGGGTGGATAGATGGATGGGTGGGTGGATGGATGGATGGGTGGGAGTGGGTGGGTTTCTGGGTGGATGAATAAATGGTGGATAGGTTTGAGGGTGGATGGATTGATGGGTGGATAGATGGGTGGATGGATGAATGGGTGAATGGATGGATGGATGGGTTGATGGATGGATTGTGGATAGATGGGTGGATGAATGGATGGATGGATGGGTGTGTGGTTGGGTGGGTGGATGGGTGGATGGATGGGTGGATGGATGGGTGGGAGTGGGTGGGTTTCTGGGTGGATGAATGGATGGGTGAATGGATGGATGAATAGATGGGTGGGTGGATAGATGGATGGGTGGCTAGATGGATGGATGGGTAGATAGATGGATGGATAGTTGAGTGGATCAATGGATGGATGGATGGGTGGATGGATGGATAGGTGGATGGAGAGGTGAGTGGATGGATGGGTGGGTGAATGGATGGCTACTTTATTGATCCCAAGTCAAATATTGCTAGTAAATTGTAGATGGATATAAACACATACCTGCATATATACCTGTATATATATATATATATATATATATATATGTATATATATATATATATATATATATATATATGAATATATATATATACCATATAAGCAGACACGTTCACATGTGAGTACAAGTGCTTATATAGAAATGTCCCACACTGGTTAGAAGAGCTGACCGAGACTGGTCACCGTGGTCCTCCGCTCTCAGCAAGAAACTACATTCAGATTCTGATCAATATTAAATGTATTGATAAGATTTCCTAAAACGTGTAGATAAAATAAGTCATTGTTGTAACTACATTTGGAAACACGTGCGGGTTGTGGATGTTCTGGCTGAGCTGTATTGCTGGGTTACGTAATGTCCACTCTGTTATGGATCGTTTATGGGCTTTTATGAGGCGTCATACAGTTTTATCTTTATCTTCGTTCAGATACAGTTCAAGGCCTCAATCAGGCAGTACTTACTGAATCATTACAGAGAACACCGTGTCTCTCTCCGGTCACCTCTGGCCGAAACACCGCGTCCAGCACAATCATTAACTAGTGCAGGGTTTGTGGGAGGCTTCTGAAGTGTGCTAGTGGTCTTACTGGTTTCTCCACAGTGGACACATGACCAGACGCTGTAGCCCACCTGCTGACGCACAGCTTGTGTTAGCCAACCTCTAGCTTTCCATCAGAGATCCATTTGGGACCCCAGAGCCGCTCTCGGCTGGATATTTCTGGGTGGATGACCACTCATAACAGGGTCACTACAAGGCTATCACTGTAATCCTATATAGCAAAGCTGTAAGGTAGGTGTTTCTAATAAAGTGGCCATTAAGAGGAAACACAAGGTAGCTGTTTCTAATAAAGTGGCCATTTAGTGGAAGTATAAGGTGGGTGTTTCTAATAAAGTGGCCAGTGAGTGGAAGTATAAGGTGGGTGTTTCTAATAAAGTGACCAAAGAGTGGAATCACAAGGTGGGTGTTTCTAATAAAGTGAAAAGTCAGTGAAAGTAAAAGGCAAGGGTTTCTAATAAAGTGGCCATTGAGTGGAAACACAAGGTAGGTGTTTCTAATAAAGTGGCCAGTTAGAGGAGGTACAAGGTGGGTGTTTCAAACAAAGTGGACAGTGAGTAGAAGTTTAAGGTAGGTGTTTCTAATAAAGTGGCCAATGAATTGAAGTACAAGATGGGTGTTTCTAGTAAAGTGGCCAATGAATTGAAGTACAAGATGGGTGTTTCTAATAAAGTGGCCAATGAATTGAAGTACAAGATGGGTGTTTCTAATAAAGTGGCCGGTTAGTGGAAGCCCAAGGTGGGTGCAGTTGATGTATATAAGGTCTCATGTTTTTCCCAGCAGGGATGAAAAGAAGATGGACTTCGAGGGGTTTGACAACAAGGCTCTAGATATGGAGACAGTGGAGGAAACCAAACTGACCAACCTGTAATGGAGAAGACGGACACGGGTTGCCCCCCAACTGCGCCCGGCTGTACCGCACCATCTGACTGGTGACGAATTGGCAAATTATGGACCTTGTACAAAATAATTTCCAAATATTGTAAATGTATTGAATATGTAATTTGAATGTTTCCTGCCAAACTGGAAATACATCACACATCTCCAACAACGTCTGTCATTACTTGCTTCAGCCACTAGATGGAAGCAAACTCACTCAGTGAAAGTTTTAGTGAGAGCCAGGCCTCAATCTGGGAGGCTCTCATCCAAGACAACGTTAGAGACTTCATCCCACCATGGTACAACCTAAATTTCTCTCAATAAACATAGGACATACACATAACATTTAATCTTATAACTGGAATTAGGCCAAGCCCAGAAACATTTCACACCCAAACCAGATCACTACATCATTAGAGTGCATTTAAAAAAGCTAACCAATGATATCAAGTGAAATAGTGTTAAATCTAGAAAATATAACGAGCCAGTTTCTCTTCATGACATTGTTGCAGATTATGTAAGATTCTTTTAGACACTATTTTGATTGTATAAATGTAAACAGATTAATTTTGGGTAGTTTTTGTGATTTGTGGTTTGGGCTGTGTGGTCAGATTTGTTTACAGTGGCGGTGAATGGAACCAGACGTCTGAAAGGTCCAGCTCCTCGACAGAAGGTTATTAACGGGATAGATATGAATTCACTGTCTGGTGACACTGTTATGTGAGAGCTTTGATGTAAACATGTTGTCCTGATACAAATCTTATAGAACAAGACGCAGGAAACATTGTATATTAAGCAAATGCTCAGGTCAGCCTGGTGGCTTCAAGGTTCCTCAGCAACACCCCCCACTCCCAGTGCAATGACAACAGCAGCGACGCTCTATTGGATGCTCTCCATCACCCACCGGTTGCCAGAAAGGGTGCTGCACATGTACACCGGAGCCCCGACTCTCGGCCTCAACCAACCACTCCAAGGCCACCTGCTAGAAATGCTGCTGGAACTTCA
>CM038710.1:47857323-47927323 GCA_021613375.1 Megaleporinus macrocephalus | reverse complement strand
ACACAGGTAGGTGAAGGTGGTGTTATAGTTTATATTGCAGAAGAAAAGCATGTAGTTCATACAGTCTCAGAATGATTTCAGTGTTAAGTAAGTGTTAAGTACCAGAATGATCTGTTCACTGATCCTGGGACAGTGCCAGTCAGCAGGTGGATGGTAGAAGGTGTCTGGGTGCTGTCCTGCTCTGACTGTAGCGCTGTGTCCTGATCAGGACTGTATCTGAGAGAGTCCTCGCGGAGCTGCAGTCCTTCGTAAAGACATCTGGAGCTCATTACTGCAGCGTGCTTTACGAGGCTTTCCCATCACGTCCTGTAAACTGAGATATTAAATTCATGAAGAGAGAGAGAGAGAGAGAGAGAGAGAGAGAGAGAGAGAGAGAGAGAGGTAGAGAGAGAGAGACAGAGAGAGAGAGAGAGAGAGAGAGAGAGAGAGGTAGAGAGAGAGAGAGAGAGAGAGAGAGAGAGAGAGAGAGGTAGAGAGAGAGAGAGAGAGAGAGAGAGAGAGGTAGAGAGAGAGAGAGAGAGTGAGAGAGTGAGAGAGGGGAGAGAGAGAGAGAGAGAGAGAGAGAGAGAGAGAGAGGGACAGAGAGAGAGAGAGAGAGAGAGAAACAGAGAAAGAGAGAGAGAGAGAGAGAGAGAGAGAGAGAGAGAGAGAGAGAGAGAGAGAGAGAGAGTTGGAAACTTCTAATGTCTAAACGTATAAACAGGGGTAATCAAAACAGCCACAGCTCAGCTGTGCAGTACTCCCACTGGGGAAGCCCATTAGTGGAGAAACGACTCTGATCGTCTTTACATTCTAGTTCACTTCTTCTGCTTTTGTTTACGTAGCGCTTCTCTCTTTCACTTCACATGATTCCGACTGCAGGGCCCAGGCGGACCCCTGAAACCCCCACTCTGTGATGCTTGATTAAATCTTCACAGTATCTCATGATGTAACGCTGTGAGAGAGTCTCAGGAGGCGCTCACAGTAAATACACTCCTCCCTCCGTTAATGAGTTAACACAGGAATCTGTCAGGATCTGACTTAGAACATGAAGTCAGGACCAGTGACGAGCCCAGAGCTTCTCACTGCTCACGTCTCGTCCACACTACACCACTTTATCCTGATGTTCAGACTGTTGTTTGTAGATCAGACTAAAACCTCTGCTCGGAGGAGAATCGGTGATCACTCGGCGCTCGCTCAGTCGTGTAGTGTAAACGAGCCATCACCGACTAAACACAGACGTTCGGCAAACGTCTAGCACGTTTAATATCTAGACCAGTCGGCGACTGTGAGTCAACAGCAGCGTCTAGCTACAGCCAATAGGATCACGTAGAGAGAACCACATCACTGTTGTGAGAATCTTTATCCATCTTCTCCTCCATATTCCTTCTTTCTCTTCTTTCTCTCGTCTCTGTATGTTCTACATGGTGTTGCTAGTTCTCACCAGAGTTCAGTTCTCACCAGAGTTCAGTTCTCACCAGAGTTCAGTTCTCACCAGAGTTCAGTTCTCACCAGAGTTAAGTTCTCACCAGAGTTTAGTTCTCACCAGAGTTCAGTTCTCACCAGAGTTCAGTTCTCACCAGAGTTTAGTTCTCACCAGAGTTTAGTTCTCACCAGAGTTCAGTTCTCACCAGAGTTCAGTTCTCACCAGAGTTAAGTTCTCACCAGAGTTTAGTTCTCACCAGAGTTCAGTTCTCACCAGAGTTTAGTTCTCACCAGAGTTCAGTTCTCACCAGAGTTCAGTTCTCACCAGAGTTTAGTTCTCACCAGAGTTTAGTTCTCACCAGAGTTCAGTTCTCACCAGAGTTTAGTTCTCACCAGAGTTCAGTTCTCACCAGAGTTTAGTTCTCACCAGAGTTTAGTTCTCACCAGGGTTTAGTTCTCACCAGAGTTTAGTTCTCACCAGGGTTTAGTTCTCACCAGAGTTTAGTTCTCACCAGGGTTTAGTTCTCACCAGGGTTTAGTTCTCGTTTGTTCTCAGGACAGCAGCCAGATGAGGGTTGTGAGTGGTGGAGTGTTGTGAGTGGTGGAGTGTTGTGAGTGGTGGAGTGCTGTGAGTGGTGGAGTGTTGTGAGAGGTGGAGTGCTGTGAGTGGTGGAGTGTTGTGAGTGGTGGAGTGTTGTGAGTGGTGGAGTGCTGTGAGTGGTGGAGTGTTGTGAGTGGTGGAGTGCTGTGAGTGGTGGAGTGTTGTGAGTGGTGGAGTGTTGTGAGAGGTGGAGTGCTGTGAGAGGTGGAGTGCTATGAGTGGTGGAGTGTTGTGAGTGGTGGAGTGTTGTGAGTGGTGGAGTGCTGTGAGTGGTGAGTGTTGTGAGTGGTGGAGTGCTGTGAGTGGTGGAGGTGTTGTGAGTGGTGGAGTGTTGTGAGTGGTGGAGTGTTGTGAGAGGTGGAGTGCTGTGAGTGGTGGAGGTGTTGTGAGTGGTGGAGTGTTGTGAGAGGTGGAGTGCTGTGAGTGGTGGAGTGTTGTGAGTGGTGGAGTGTTGTGAGTGGTGGAGTGCTGGAGTGGTGGAGTGTTGTGAGAGTGGAGTGCTGTGAGTGGTGGAGTGTTGTGAGTGGTGGAGTGTTGTGAGTGGTGGAGTGTTGTGAGTGGTGGAGTGCTGTGAGTGGTGGAGTGTTGTGGGTGGTGAGTGTTGTGAGTGGTGGAGGTGTTGTGAGTGGTGGAGTGCTGTGAGTGGTGGAGTGTTGTGAGAGGTGGAGTGCTGTGAGTGGTGGAGTGTTGTGAGTGGTGGAGTGTTGTGAGTGGTGGAGTGTTGTGAGTGGTGGAGTGCTGTGAGTGGTGAAGTGGTGGAGTGTTGTGATGGTGTGAGTGCTGTGAGTGGTGAATGGTGAGGAGTGTTGTGAGTGGTGGAGTGCTGTGAGTGGTGGAGTGTTGTGAGTGGTGGAGTGTTGTGAGTGGTGGAGTGCTGTGAGTGGTGGAGTGTTGTGAGTGGTGGAGTGCTGTGAGTGGTGGAGTGCTGTGAGTGGTGGAGTGTTGTGAGTGGTGGAGTGTTGTGAGAGGTGGAGTGCTGTGAGTGGTGGAGTGTTGTGAGTGGTGGAGTGCTGTGAGTGGTGGAGTGTTGTGAGTGGTGGAGTGTTGTGAGTGGTGGAGTGTTGTGAGTGGTGGAGTGTTGTGAGTGTTGTGAGTGGTGGAGTGCTGTGAGTGGTGGAGTGTTGTGAGTGGTGGAGTGCTGTGAGTGGTGGAGTGTTGTGAGTGGTGGAGTGCTGTGAGTGGTGGAGTGTTGTGAGTGGTGGAGTGTTGTGAGAGGTGGAGTAGCTGTGAGAGGTGGCGTGCTGTGAGTGGTGGAGTGTTGTGAGTGGTGGAGTGTTGTGAGTGGTGGAGTGCTGTGAGTGGTGGAGTGATGTGAGTGGTGGAGTGCTGTGAGTGGTGGAGTGTTGTGAGTGGTGGAGTGTTGTGAGAGGTGGAGTGTTGTGAGTGGTGGAGTGTTGTGAGCTGGTGGACGTGTTGTGAGTGGTGGAGTGTTGTGAGAGGTGGAGTGTTGTGAGTGGTGGAGTGCTTGTGATGGTGGAGTGTTGTGAGTGGTGGAGTGTTGTGAGAGGTGGAGTGTTGGGAGTGGTGGAGTGTTGTGAGTGGTGGAGTGTAGTGAGTGGTGGAGTTGTTGTGAGTGGTGGCGTGATGTGAGTGGTGGTGTGTGTGAGTGGTGGAGTGTTGTGAGTGGTGGAGTGTTGTGAGTGGTGGAGTGCTGTGAGTGGTGGAGTGTTTGAGTGGTGGAGTGCTGTGAGGGGTGGAGTGTTGTGCAGAGGTGGAGTGTTGTGAGTGGTGGAGTGTTGTGAGTGGTGGAGTGTTGTGAAGTTGGTGAGTGTTGTGAGAGGTGGAGTGTTGTGAGTGGTGGAGTGTAGTGAGTGGTGGAGTGTTGTGAGTGGTGGAGTGTTGTGAGTGGTGGAGTGCTTGTGAGTGGTGGAGTGTTGTGAGTGGTGAGTGTTGTGAGTGGTGGAGTGCTGTGAGTGGTGAGTGTTGTGAGTGGTGGAGTGTTGTGAGTGGTGGAGTGTTTGTGAGTGGTGGAGTGCTGTGAGAGGTGGAGTGTTGTGGGTGGTGGAGTGTTGTGAGTGGTGGAGTGTTGTGAGTGTGGAGTGCTGTGAGTGGTGAGAGTTGGTGGAGTGTTGTGAGTGGTGGAGTGCTGTGAGTGGTGGAGTGGTGAGTGTTGTGAGTGGTGGAGTGCTGTGAGTGGTGGAGTGTTGTGAGTGGTGGAGTGTTGTGAGTGGTGGAGGTGTTGTGAGTGGTGGAGTGCTTGTGAGTGTTGGAGTGTGGAGTGATGTGTGGAGTGCTGTGAGTGGTGGAGTGTTGTGAGTGGTGGAGTGCTGTGAGTGGTGGAGTGTGTGAGTGGTGGAGTGTTGTGAGTGGTGGAGTGTTGTGAGTGGTGGAGTGTTGTGAGTGGTGGGAGTGTTGTGAGTGGTGGAGTGTTGTGAGTGGTGGAGTGCTGTGAGTGGGTGGAGTGTTGTGAGTGGGTGGTAGTTGTGTGTGGAGTGTTGTGAGTGGTGGAGTGTAGTGAGTGGTGGAGTGTTGTGAGTGGTGGAGTGCTGTGAGTGGTGGAGTGTTGTGAGTGGTGGAGTGTTGTGAGAGGTGGAGTGTTGTAGAGTGGAGTGCTGTGAGTGGTTGGGAGTGTTGTGAGTGGTGGAGTGTGTGAGTGGTGGAGTGATGTGGTGTGAGTGTTGTGAGTGGTGGAGTGTGCTGAGTGGTGGAGTGCTGTTGAGTGGTGGAGTGTTGTGAGAGGTGGAGTGTTGTGAGTGGTGGAGTGTTGTGAGTGGTGGAGTGTTGTGAGTGGTGGAGTGTTGTGAGAGGTGGAGTGTAGTGAGTGGTGGAGTGTTGTGAGTGGTGGAGTGTTGTGAGTGGTGGAGTGTTGTGAGAGGTGGAGTGTTGTGAGTGGTGGAGTGTTGTGAGTGGTGGAGTGTTGTGAGTGGTGGAGTGTTGTGAGTGGTGGAGTGCTGTGAGTGGTGGAGTGTTGTGAGTGGTGGAGTGTTGTGAGTGGTGGAGTGCTGTGAGTGGTGGAGTGTTGTGAGTGGTGGAGTGTTGTGAGTGGTGGAGTGCTGTGAGTGGTGGAGTGTTGTGAGAGGTGGAGTGTTGTGAGTGGTGGAGTGTTGTGAGTGGTGGAGTGTTGTGAGTGGTGGAGTGCTGTGAGTGGTGGAGTGTTGTGAGTGGGGGAGTGTAGTGAGTGGTGGAGTGTTGTGAGTGGTGGAGTGTTGTGAGTGGTGGAGTGTTGTGAGTGGTGGAGTATTGTGAGAGGTGGAGTGTTGTGAGTGGTGGAGTGTTGTGAGTGGTGGAGTGTTGTGAGTGGTGGAGTGTTGTGAGTGGTGGAGTGTTGTGAGTGGTGGAGTGTTGTGAGTGGTGGAGTGCTGTGAGTGGTGGAGTGTTGTGAGTGGTGGAGTGCTGTGAGTGGTGGAGTGTTGTGAGTGGTGGAGTGTTGTGAGTGTTGTGAGTGGTGGAGTGTTGTGAGTGGTGGAGTGTTGTGAGTGTTGTGAGTGGTGGAGTGCTGTGAGTGGTGGAGTGTTGTGAGTGGTGGAGTGTTGTGAGTGTTGTGAGTGGTGGAGTGTTGTGAGTGGTGGAGTGTTGTGAGTGTTGTGAGTGGTGGAGTGTTGTGAGTGGTGGAGTGCTGTGAGTGGTGGAGTGTTGTGAGAGGTGGAGTGCTGTGAGTGGTGGAGTGTTGTGAGTGGAGTGTTGTGAGTGGTGGAGTGTTGTGAGTGGTGGAGTGCTGTGAGTGGTGGAGTGTTGTGAGTGGTGGAGTGTTGTGAGTGGTGGAGTGTTGTGAGTGGTGGAGTGTTGTGAGTGGTGGAGTGCTGTGAGTGGTGAAGTGGTGGAGTGTTGTGAGTGGTGGAGTGCTGTGAGTGGTGGAGTGGTGGAGTGTTGTGAGTGGTGGAGTGCTGTGAGTGGTGGAGTGTTGTGAGTGGTGGAGTGTTGTGAGTGGTGGAGTGTTGTGAGAGGTGGAGTGCTGTGAGTGGTGGAGTGTTGTGAGTGGTGGAGTGTTGTGAGTGGTGGAGTGCTGTGAGTGGTGGAGTGTTGTGAGTGGTGGAGTGTTGTGAGTGGTGGAGTGCTGTGAGTGGTGGAGTGTTGTGAGTGGTGGAGTGTTGTGAGAGGTGGAGTGTTGTGAGAGGTGGAGTGCTGTGAGTGGTGGGAGTGTTGTGAGTGGTGGAGTGATTGTGGAGTGGTGGAGTGTTGTGAGTGGTGGAGTGTTGTGAGTGGTGGAGTGTTGTGAGTGGTGGAGTGACTGTGAGTGGTGGAGTGTTGTGAGTGGTGGAGTGTTGTGAGAGGTGGAGTGCTGTGAGTGGTGGAGTGTTGTGAGTGGTGGAGTGTTGTGAGTGGTGGAGTGTTGTGAGTGGTGGAGTGTTGTGAGTGGTGGAGTGTTGTGAGTGGTGGAGTGTTGTGAGTGGTGGAGTGTTGTGAGAGGTGGAGTGTTGTGAGTGGGGAGTGTTGTGAGTGGTGGAGTGTTGTGAGTGGTGGAGTGTTGTGAGTGTGGAGTGCTGTGAGTGGTGGAGTGTTTGTGAGTGGTGGAGTGTTGTGAGTGGTGGAGTGTTGTGAGTGGTGGAGTGCTGTGAGTGGTGGAGTGTTGTGAGTGGTGGAGTGTTGTGAGTGGTGGAGTGTTGTGAGTGGTGGAGTGCTGTGAGTGGTGGAGTGCTGCTCCTAGAATCCTACTTTCCATTATGATGTTCATGGACCTCCGTTGCCAATGGGTTATTTACAAAGTGCAGACCACTTAAGAGAGAACTGGTGAAGGAGAAGCTGAGCTGAGGGTGCTGGTGGTCAGTAGGAGTGAGTATTGTAGTGTGTAAGGGTGATCTGGGGGTGAACACTGGTGGTCAGTAGGCGTGAATCTTGTAGTGTGTAAGGGTGATCTGGGGGTGAAGACTGGTGGTCAGTAGGAGTGAGTATTGTAGTGTGTAAGGGTGATCTGGGGTGAACACTGGTGGTCAATATGAGTGAGTATTGTAGTGTGTAAGGGTGATCTGGGGGTAATCACTGGTGGTCAGTAGGAGTGATATTGTAGTGTGTAAGGGTGATCTGGGGGTGAACACTGGTGGTCAGTAGGAGTGAGTATTGTAGTGTGTAAGGGTGATATTGGGGTGTGTATGTGGTGGTTTGTTTTCTTGGTGGTTCTTAATCTGCTGCTCATCTTTCCGTGGATCAGACACAGCAGTGCTGCAGGAGTGTTTAAACACTGTGTTCACTCCACTGTTCACTCTTTTGTGTTCCTCTAGTCCTTCATCAGTGGACACAGGACGCCGCCCACAGGACACTGCTGTCTGGATAGTTTTGGTTGGTGGACGATTCTCAGTCCAGCAGTGACACTGAGGGGGTGTTTAAACACTCCAGCAGCAGCACTGCTGTGTCTGATCCACTCACACCAGCAAAACACACACTAACTAACACATCACCACCACGTCAGTGTCACTGCAGTGCTGAGAATGACCCACCTCCCTAATAGTATCTGCTCTGTGGTGGTCCTGTGGGGGTCCTGATCATTAAACAGGGTAATAAATGATGAACTACAGTCTGTAGGTGTAGAACAACAAAGTGTTAGGACTGGGTGGGTCTGGGTGCAGCTGCATAGTAGATATTGATCTGGGGTCCGTTTCCCGGCAACGATTGATCTTAGTGATTTACGAACAACTTTAAGAACGTCGTAACTTTAAGAACCTCAGTACTGCGAGTGTTTCCCGAACGCCTTCTTAGTCTCCAAACCTACAAACTAGTTTCTAGTAGCTAATTGTTGACTCCGCCCCCTGCGTCAGCGCTGAACAGGCGTGGCCAATCGAGAACTGAACCACAAATTTACATATGTTTCCTCATCATTACACCACAAAAGTATCATAATGTAAATAATTATAATAAAAAACAACAACAAATAAATATTTACATTACTTTTATGTAAAAAATAAATAAAAACATTTCACTTGCAGTCGTTGTCTACAGCACGCCGAGTTTATAAATAGGCACACGATTAACCTTCCTAGCTCAGCTTACCGGCCACGCAAACACAAACTTTCTCAGAATAAAATAAAAAATAAATATTTGAAGAAAAAACTAAACATACTATTTTCAAAACTCGGGGACGTTCTACAAATACAGAGAACGAGAAGAAATGGGCGGAGACTGCTACAAACATAAGAGCCTATAGTGTTCATCACATACTCACCTTTATCAGCTTCCTATTGGTAATTTATATGTAAACATAATTGACCAATAAGTTTGATTGATTAAGGGATAATAAGCTTAGTAAGCCAGTGTGTAATATTTCTTTAGAAAATAATATAAGTATTAATTTACTACTACGACTGTTACACTGGAAGAAAATTCATTAAAAGTATGTAAATGTATATGTGTATATAAACAAATACTGTATTGAACTTTAAGCAGTTTAAACTGTTTGTTTACGTGATTACGATGATTCCAACCTTAAAATTAAAAAATAAAATACATGTTTATGTACAGTTTTGAACTCAGAGTGGTGGGCAGTTTGATTCCCACCATGATACAAACAAACACCTGTTTATTCTAGAAGTTACTGTTTACAGAATTAAAGCTGTTAAATATGATATTTGTTGACGTTGGATGTAATATATATATAATATATAGTGATTTTAAATCTTCATAATTTTCATGTTTGTATAAATGCGTGTAGTGTTCATGCTCAGAACAATGAGTTTTTAAAAGGATGATTAGCGCCCTCTAATGTTTTTGAGACAGTACTACATGTGAACTTTGAGTTAAGAAGAACTTAGCGAGTTACGAGTGGGTCGGATTACTCCTACATTTACAAACGACTTTACGTACTACGTTAGTTACGAAGACTTTTGGGAAACGTTCGTAATTTTAAGAATGTTCTTAAGTATGAAGTTACGAAGTATTTAGCGTTTTGGGAAACGCACTCCAGTTCGTCTCCCGCCCTTATAGATTATGATTAGCAAATAATTTATAGCTATTCATAACTGCAAACATCAACTACTCTGTTTACAATCAGCAAAGTTTCCAGGCGGTATTTCAGAAACGTCATCCGTGGAACTTCCCTGATCTTACTTTTCATATTAAAGGTCTACTGAGGCGCTAACTGGGGCGCAAGAGAGCGGGAACGTCTCCGCGGCTCTAATTAAAACGTTCCTGCGGAGAAATTCACACATGAAGAGCTCAGAACTCTCAGCCCTGGAAGAGCTCAGAACTCTCAGCCCTGGAAGAGCTCAGAACTCTCAGCCCTGGAAGAGCTCAGAACTCTCAGCCCTGGAAGAGCTCAGAACTCTCAGCCCTGGAAGAGCTCAGAACTCTCAGCCCTGGAAGAGCTCAGAACTCTCAGCCCTGGAGGAGCTCAGAACTCTCAGCCCTGGAGGAGCTCAGAACTCTCAGCCCTGGAAGAGCTCAGAACTCTCAGCCCTGGAGGAGCTCAGAACTCTCAGCCCTGGAAGAGCTCAGAACTCTCAGCCCTGGAAGAGCTCAGAACTCTCAGCCCTGGAAGAGCTCAGAACTCTCAGCCCTGGAAGAGCTCAGAACTCTCAGCCCTGGAAGAGCTCAGAACTCTCAGCCCTGGAAGAGCTCAGAACTCTCAGCCCTGGAAGAGCTCAGAACTCTCAGCCCTGGAAGAGCTCAGAACTCTCATCCCTGGAAGAGCTCAGAACTCTCAGCCCTGGAAGAGCTCAGAACTCTCAGCCCTGGAAGAGCTCAGAACTCTCAGCCCTGGAGGTGTGCTCAGAACTCTCAGCCCTGGAAGAGCTCTGAACTCTCAGCCCTGGAAGAGCTCTGAACTCTCAGCCCTGGAAGAGCTCAGAACTCTCAGCCCTGGAAGAGCTCAGAACTCTCATCCCTGGAAGAGCTCAGAACTCTCAGCCCTGGAAGAGCTCAGAACTCTCAGCCCTGGAAGAGCTCAGAACTCTCAGCCCTGGAAGAGCTCAGAACTCTCAGCCCTGGAAGAGCTCAGAACTCTCAGCCCTGGAAGAGCTCGGAACTCTCAGCCCTGGAAGAGCTCGGAACTCTCAGCCCTGGAAGAGCTCAGAACTCTCAGCCCTGGAAGAGCTCAGAACTCTCATCCCTGGAAGAGCTCAGAACTCTCAGCCCTGGAAGAGCTCAGAACTCTCAGCCCTGGAGGTGTGCTCAGAACTCTCAGCCCTGGAAGAGCTCAGAACTCTCAGCCCTGGAAGAGCTCAGAACTCTCAGCCCTGGAGGTGTGCTCAGAACTCTCAGCCCTGGAAGAGCTCAGAACTCTCAGCCCTGGAAGAGCTCTGAACTCTCAGCCCTGGAAGAGCTCAGAACTCTCAGCCCTGGAAGAGCTCTGAACTCTCAGCCCTGGAAGAGCTCAGAACTCTCAGCCCTGGAAGAGCTCAGAACTCTCAGCCCTGGAAGAGCTCAGAACTCTCAGCCCTGGAAGAGCTCAGAACTCTCAGCTCATGCGGGGCGGCTGTTTTCTTTGGAGCTGCTCTGCAGCCCGAGTGAGGAGTAACGCGTCCATTAGCTGCTCCCTCAGCACTCGTTCATTAAAACTCTGGCTGCGTCTCAAATTGACCCCTCTTCTGCCTCCAGCACTACACTGAGTGGGCTTTCCCAGCGTGGATACCATCCCAGAGCACCAGAACCTTCGTTCACCTGTAACGCCAGGCTCACCTAGCTCGCTTATACACTCACTGTTTATCCCAGTGTAGCTGTAGATCAGGACCCCCACATGACCACCACAGAGCAGGTACTATTTGGGTGGTGGATCACTGCAGAGTGTGTTAGTGTGTGCGTGTGTTGTGCTGGTGTGAGTGGATCAACCACATGAAACACCTCAGTGTCAGTGCTGGACTGAGAATCGTCCGCCAACCAAAACTATCCAGACAGCAGTGTCCTGTGGGCGGCGTCCACTGCTCCACTGACCATACAGGAGCACCTTGTAGATTGAAGTTGTAGATAAGGACCGCCCCACAGGACCACCACAGAGCAGCTACTATTAGGGAGGTGGGTCATTCTCAGCACTGCAGTGACACTGACATGGTGGTGTGTGTTGTGCTGGTGTGAGTGGATCAGACACAGCAGTGCTGCTGGACTGAGAATTGTCCACCAACCAAAACTATCCAGACAGCAGTGTCCTGTCCTGTGGGCGGCGTCCTGTGTCCACTGATGAGGAACTAGAGGAAGACAAACTGTGCAGCAGCAGATGAGCTACTGTCTCTGACTTTATATCTACAAGGTGGACCAGCAAGTAGTAGGAGTGTCTAATAGAGTGGACAGTGAGTGGACACAGTGTTTAAACACTGATCCACTCACACCAGCACAACACACACTAACACACCACCACTAGTCAGTGTCACTGCAGACAGGGATTCACTATGTAAGGAGCTGAGGGGGGGTTAAGTCCGCCTGGCTGATTTAATATAGTGCAGGTGTAATTCCATACGTGTGGTTGGACGTGTGAAAGAAGTGAACGTGAGAGTGTCTGATGGAGTAACAGCTCAGCAGGTTGGAGTGCTGGGAGTGCTTTATGTTCTATTGTGGGTCCTGAGTGTGCGTTTAGGATCGAGCTCCTCGCGTTTATTGTACACGCTTTCGACAAGTACTGCTGCACCCACTCACCCCCGCATGTTAAAAATAATCAAATAAAAGTAAAAGCTGCAGCTCTGCTGGCCGGCGCTGGTCTCAGTCATTAAAATGAAATAAAACTCGACTTCCTCTCCAGAGTTTGAAGCTGTGTTTTCCCCGACCCTGGCTCCAGCACCCTGCTATCTGGGGTAATGGATCGCGGAATGATTGGAGTCAGGTGCTCTCAGCTCCTCGGCCAAGTTTAAGTGAAAACATACACCTCGTTCACTTTTCTCCTCGCTGGCTCCGTCCGGCTCCTTCTCGCTGAATTAGAACAGTCGTTTAAAAGGTCTGGAGATCCAGAGGTCGACTCCGAGCGGAGAACACGCTGTTCCTCTGTTGTGGGCCGAGAGAAGTGAAAAATGAACAGTGTGATGTATTGAGACGTTGTCTCCAGTTTATGGGACTAAATGGACACTAAACGATCCACACGCACACTTACACGCGGGAGAGTCCCCCAAATTATAGAGATAGAAAAAGTAGGTGAGGATCTCATAAAGATTGGTGTGTTTGGCACTCCAGTGGCACTGCTGTGTATCCACTCACACCAGCACAACACACACTAACAAACCACCACCACGTCAGTGTCACTGCAGTGCTGAGAATGATCCACCTCCCTAATAGTATCTGCTCTGTATGTACCTCCACTGGCAGACAGGGATTCACCACATAGGGAGTTGGGGGGGGGGTTAAGTCAGCTACCTCAGCGGGTCAGAGTAATCAGAGTGCTTTACGTTCTATTGTGGGTCAAGTCCAGTAAAGTCAGGGGGTATGAGAGTAAGTGTGTGAGGGGGCTATGAGAGTGTGAGTGTAAGGGGGTATGAGAGTAAGTGTGTGAGGGGGTATGAGAGTAAGTGTGTGAGGGGGTGTGAGAGTAAGTGTGTGAGAGTGTATGAGAGTAAGTGCTGTGAGGGGGGATGAGAATGTAGGTGTAGAGTATGATTATGAGGGGGGTAGAGAGTGTAAGGGGGTATGAGAGTAAGTGTGTGAGGGGGTATGAGAGTAAGTGTGGTGAGGGGGTGGAGAGTATGTGTGTGTGGTATAAGGGGGGGGATAAGAATGTGAGTGTAGAGGTATGAGTGTGAGGGGGTAGAGAGTATGAGGTGAGGGGTGTATGAGAGTATGTATGTGAGTGTAGAGTATGAGTGTGAGGGGGGTAGAGAGTATGAGTGTGAGGGGGGGTATGAGAGTATGAGTGGTGAGGGGGTATGAGAGTAGGAGTGTGAGCGAGGTGAGAGAGTGTGAGGGGTAGAGAGTATGGTGTGAGGGGGTAGAGAGTGTGAGGGGGTAGAGAGTATGAGTGTGAGGGGGGTAGAGAGTAAGTGGTGAGGGGGTAGAGAGTATGAGTGTGAGGGGGGTAGAGAGTATGTGTGTGAGGGGGTAGAGAGTATGAGTGTGAGGGGGTAGAGAGTATGTGTGTGAGGGGGTAGAGAGTATGAGTGTGAGGGGGTAGAGAGTATGAGTGTGAGGGGGTAGAGAGGTGTGAGGGGGGTAGAGAGTATGAGTGTTAGGGGGTAGAGAGTATAAGTGTGAGGGGGGTAGAGAGTATGAGTGTGAGGGGGTAGAGAGTATGAGTGTGAGGGGGTAGAGAGTATGAGTGTGAGGGGGTAGAGAGTGTGAGGGGGTAGAGAGTATGAGTGTGAGGGGGGTAGAGAGTGTGAGGGGGTAGAGAGTATGAGTGTGAGGGGGTAGAGAGTATGAGTGTGAGGGGGTAGAGAGTATGAGTGTGAGGGGGGTAGAGAGTGTGAGGGGGGTAGAGAGTATGAGTGTGAGGGGGTAGAGAGTGTGAGGGGGTAGAGAGTATGAGTGTGAGGGGGTAGAGAGTTGAGGGGGTAGAGAGTATGAGTGTGAGGGGTAGAGAGTATGAGTATGAGGGGGTAGAGAGTATGAGTGTGAGGGGGTAGAGAGTGTGAGGGGTAGAGAGTATGAGTGTGAGGGGGTAGAGAGTGTGAGGGGGTAGAGAGTATGAGTGTGAGGGGGTAGAGAGTATGAGTGGAGGGGGTAGTGGGAGTGTGAGGGGGTAGAGAGTATGAGTGTGAGGGGGTTAGAGAGTGTGAGGGGGTAGAGAGTATGAGTGTGAGGGGGTAGAGAGTATGGGTGTGAGGGGGTAGAGAGTATGAGTGTGAGGGGGTAGAGAGTATGAGTGTGAGGGGTAGAGAGTATGAGTGTGAGGGGGTAGAGAGTATGGTGAGGGGGTAGAGAGTGTGAGGGGGTAGAGAGTATGAGTGTGAGGGGGTAGAGAGTATGAGTGTGAGTGTAGAGTATGAGTGTGAGGGGGTAGAGAGTATGAGTGTGAGGGGGTAGAGAGTAGTGTGAGGGGTAGAGAGTATGAGTGTGAGGGGGTAGAGAGTATGAGTGTGAGGGGGTAGAGAGTATGGAGTGTGAGGAGGTAGAGAGTATGTGTGTTGAGGGGGGTAGAGAGTATGAGTGTGAGGGGGTAGAGAGTATGAGTGTGAGGGGGTAGAGAGTATGAGTGTGAGGGGGTAGAGGAGTATGTGTGTGAGGGGGTAGAGAGTATGAGTGTGAGGGTGGTAGAGAGTATGAGTGTGAGGGGGTAGAGAGTATGGAGTGTGAGGGGGTAGAGAGTATGAGTGTGAGGGGGTAGAGAGTGTGAGGGGGTAGAGAGTAAGTGTGAGGGGGGTAGAGAGTATGAGTGTGAGGGGGTAGAGTAGTGTGAGGGGGTAGAAAGTAAGTGTGAGGGGTAGAGAGTATGAGTGGTGAGGAGGGGTAGAGAGTATGAGTGTGAGGGGTAGAGAGTATGAGTGTGAGGAGGTAGAGAGTATGAGTGTGAGGGGGTAGAGAGAATGAGTGTGAGGAGTAGAGAGTATGAGTGTGAGGGGGTAGAGAGTGTGAGGGGGTAGAGAGTGTGAGGGGGTAGAGAGGATGAGTGTGAGGGGGTAGAGAGTATGAGTGTGAGGAGTTAGAGAGTATGAGTGTGAGGGGGTAGAGAGTATGAGTGTGAGGGGTAGAGAGTATGAGTGTGGAGGGGGTAGAGAGTGTGAGGGGGTAGAGAGTATGAGTGTGAGGGGTAGAGAGTATGAGTGTGAGGGGGTAGAGAGTGTGAGGGGGTAGAGAGTATGAGTGTGAGGGGGTAGAGAGTATGAGTGTGAGGAGGTAGAGAGTGTGAGGGGGTAGAGAGTAAGTGTGAGGGGGTAGAGAGTATGAGTGTGAGGGGGTAGAGAGTATGTGTGTGAGGGGTAGAGAGTATGAGTGTGAGGGGATAGAGGTGTGAGGGGGTAGAGAGTATGAGTGTGAGGGGGTAGAGAGTGTGAGGGGGTAGAGAGTGTGAGGAGGTAGAGAGTATGAGTGTGAGGGGGTAGAGAGTGTGAGAGGGGTAGAGAGTGTGAGAGGGGGTAGAGAGTGTGACGGGGGTAGAGAGTGTGAGGGGGTAGAGAGTGTGAGGGGGTAGAGAGTATGAGTGTTGAGGGGGGTAGAGAGTATGAGTGTGAAGGGGTAGAGAGTCTGAGTGGGGTAGAGAGTGTGAGGGGGTAAGGTATGAGTGTGAGGGGGTAGAGAGTATAGTGTGAGGGGAGGTAGAGAGTGTGAGGGGGTAGAGAGTAAGGTGAGGGGGTAGAGAGTATGAGTGTGAGGGGGTAGAGAGTGTGAGTGTGAGGGGGTAGAGAGTGTGAGGGGGTAGAGAGTAAGTGTGAGGGGGTAGAGAGTATGAGTGTGGGGGGTAGAGAGTGTGAGGGAGTAGAGAGTAAGTGTGAGGGGGTAGAGAGTATGAGTGTGAGGAGGTAGAGAGTATGAGTGTGAGGGGGTAGAGAGTATGAGTGTGAGGAGGTAGAGAGTATGAGTGTGAGGGGGTAGAGAGTATGAGTGTGAGGAGGTAGAGAGTATGAGGGGGTAGAGAGTGTGAGGGGGTAGAGAGGATGAGTGTGAGGGGTAGAGAGTATGAGTGTGAGGAGTTAGAGAGTATGAGTGTGAGGGGGTAGAGAGTATGAGTGTGAGGGGGTAGAGAGTATGAGTGTGAGGGGGTAGAGAGTGTGAGGGGGTAGAGAGTATGAGTGTGAGGGGGTAGAGAGTATGAGTGTGAGGGGGTAGAGAGTGTGAGGGGGTAGAGAGTATGTGTGAGGGGGTAGAGAGTATGAGTGTGAGGAGGTAGAGAGTGTGAGGGGGTAGAGAGTAAGTGTGAGGGGGTAGAGAGTATGTGTGAGGGGGTAGAGAGTATGTGTGTGAGGGGGTAGAGAGTATGAGTGTGAGGGGATAGAGAGTGTGAGGGGGTAGAGAGTATGAGTGTGGGGGGTAGAGAGTGTGAGGGGGTAGAGAGTGTGAGGAGGTAGAGAGTATGAGTGTGAGGGGGTAGAGAGTGTGAGGGGGTAGAGAGTAAGTGTGAGGGGGTAGAGAGTATGAGTGTGAGGGGGTAGGAGTGTGAGGGGGTAGAGAGTATGAGTGTGAGGGGATAGAGAGTATGAGTGTGGGGGTAGAGAGTATGTGTGTGAGGGGGTAGAGAGTATGAGTGTGAGGGGGTAGAGAGTATGGTGAGAGGGGTAGAGAGTATGAGTGTGAGGGGGTAGAGAGTATGAGTGTGAGGAGGTAGAGAGTGTGAGGGGGTAGAGAATATGAGTGTGGGGGTAGAGAGTGTGAGGAGGTAGAGAGGTGTGGGGTAGAGGTATGAGTGTGAGGGGGTAGAGAGTGTGAGGGGGTAGAGAGTAAGTGTGAGGGGGTAGAGAGTATGAGTGTGAGGGGGTAGAGAGTATGAGTGTGAGGAGGTAGAGAGTGAGTGTGAGGGGGTAGAGGTGTGAGGGGGTAGAGAGTGTGAGGAGGTAGAGAGTATGAGTGTGAGGGGGTAGAGAGTGTGAGGGGGTAGAGAGTAAGTGTGAGGGGGTAGAGAGTATGAGTGTGAGGGGGTAGAGAGTGTGAGGGGGTAGAGAGTATGAGTGTGAGGGGATAGAGAGTATGAGTGTGAGGGGGTAGAGAGTAAGTGTGAGGAGGTAGAGAGTATGAGTGTGAGGGGGTAGAGAGTATGAGTGTGAGGGGGTAGAGAGTATGTGTGTGAGGGGGTAGAGAGTATGAGTGTGAGGGGGTAGAGAGTATGAGTGTGAGGGGGTAGAGAGTATGAGTGTGAGGGGGTAGAGAGTATGAGTGTGAGGAGGTAGAGAGTGTGAGGGGGTAGAGAGTATGAGTGTGAGGGGGTAGAGAGTGTGAGGGGGTAGAGAGTAAGTGTGAGGGGGTAGAGAGTATGAGTGTGAGGGGGTAGAGAGTATGAGTGTGAGGAGGTAGAGAGTATGAGTGTGAGGGGGTAGAGAGTATGAGTGTGAGGGGGTAGAGAGTATGAGTGTGGGGGTAGAGAGTTGAGGTGAGGGGGTAGTGAGTAGAGTGTGAGGGGGTAGAGAGTTGTGATGTGAGAGTGTGAGGGGGTAGAGAGTGATGAGTGTGAGGGGGTAGAGAGTGTGAGGGGGTAGAGAGTGTGTAGGGGGTAGAGAGTAGTGAGTGTGAGGGTAGAGTGGTGAAGGGGTAGAGAGTGTGAGGGGGGTAGAGAGTAAGTGTAGGGGGGTATGAGAGTGTGTGTGTAGAGGTTGTGAGTGGAGGGGGTGGTGTGAGAGTGAGTGTGAGTGTAGAGAGTGTGAGGTGAGGGAGTGTGAGGGGGTAGAGAGTGTGAGGGGGTAGAGAGTGTGAGGTGTAGAGAGTGTGAGGGGGTAGGTAGAGTGTATGAGTGTGAGGGGGGTAGAGAGTGTGAGGGGTAGAGAGTGAGGGGGTGAGTGTGAGGGGTGGGGTAGAGAGTGTGCAGGGGTGTAGAGAGTGTGTGAGGGGGGGTAGAGAGTGTGAGGGCGGTAGAGAGTAAGTGTGAGGGGGTAGAGAGTATGAGTGTGAGAGAGTAGGTGAGTGTGAGTGTAGAGAGGGTGATGAGTGTTGAGGGGTGAGGGTGGAGTACGAGTGTGAGGGGTAGTGAGTGTGAGGGGGTGAGAGTGTGGGTAGAGAGTGTGAGTAGAGAGTGATGAAGGGGGTAGAGAGTGTGAGTGTAGAGAGTGTGAGGGGGGTAGAGAGTGTGAGGGGGTAGAGAGTGTGAGGGGGGTAGAGAGTGTGAGTGTGAGGGGTAGAGAGTGGTGGAGGGGTATGAGAGTGTGAGGGGGTAGAGAGTGTGTAGAGAGTGTGAGGGGTAGAGAGTGTGAGGGGGTAGAGAGTGTGAGGGGGTTAGAGAGTAGTGAGTGTAGAGAGTGTGTTAGAGAGTGTGAGTGGGAGGTAGAGGGGTGTGAGTGTGAGGGGTAGAGAGTGTGAGGGGGTAGAGAGTGGTGAGTGAGGTAGAGAGTGTGAGGGGGTAGAGAGTGTGAGGGGTGGTAGAGAGTGTGAGGGGGTAGAGAGTGTGAGTGTGAGGGTGGTTAGAGAGTGTGAAGGGGGTAGAGAGAGTGTGAGGTAGAGAGTGTGAGGGTGTAGAGAGTGTGAGGGGGGTAGAGAGTGTGAAGGGGTAGAGAGTGTGAGGGGGTAGAGGAGTGTGTGTGAGTGGGTAGAGAGTGTGAAGTGGGATAGAGGGGTGTGAGTAGTAGAGATGTGTGAGGGGGGTAGAGAGTGTGAGGGGGAGTAGAGAGTGTGAGGGCGGTAGAGAGTGTGAGTGTGAGGGGTAGAGAGAGTGTGAGGGGGTAGAGAGTGTGATGGGGGTAGATGAGAGTGTGGAGGGGGTAGAGAGTGTGAGGGGGTAGAGAGTGTGATGTAGAGAGTGTGAGGGGGGTAGAGAGTGTGAGGGGGTAGAGAGTGTGAGTGTAGAGAGTAGGTGTAGGGGGTAGAGAGTGTGAGGGGGTAGAGAGTGTGAGGGGGTCTGATTCCCGTCATCGCTGACACAGCATCTGCATGAATGATGTAATTACAGATAATTAATAGAATTACTGAGTACGTACTTTAATCAGTGTTGTGAACTGATCTACACATGCTGCTCTGTGTGTTTAACTCTTTGATGCTCAACCTGGTTAATAGAGACTCGACTGAGATTTTATTCTCTGTAACTTTACAATAAATTAGTTTCATCATTCGAGCTTCCATATTTTCCTCAGTTCACTTGTTTCTGATCATCACAAATCCTGATTCCAGTTTATTATTTACCAGACGTGTGGACTCGAGTCACTAAACTGATGACTTGTGACTTGACTTAGACTTTATCTTTACTGACTTAGACTTTATCTTTACTGACTTAGACTTGGAATCAGACTTGAGCTTCAAGACTTGGACTGGTAATGAGGTGATTGGACTGGTAATGAGGTGATTGGACTAGTAATGGACTGGTAATGAGGTGAGTGCACTGGTAATAGACTGGTAATGAGGTGATTGGACTAGTAATGGACTGGTAATGAGGTGAGTGCACTGGTAATGGACTGGAAATGAGGTGATTGGACTAGTAATGGACTGGTAATGAGGTGAGTGCACTGGTAATAGACTGGTAATGAGGTGATTGGACTAGTAATGGACTGGTAATGAGGTGAGTGCACTGGTAATAGACTGGTAATGAGGTGATTGGACTAGTAATGGACTGGTAATGAGGTGAGTGCACTGGTAATAGACTGGTAATGAGGTGATTGGACTAGTAATGGACTGGTAATGAGGTGAGTGCACTGGTAATGGACTGGAAATGAGGTGATTGGACTGGTAATGAGGTGATTGGACTGGTAATGAGGTGATTGGACTAGTAATGGACTGGTAATGAGGTGAGTGCACTGGTAATGGACTGGTAATGAGGTGATTGGACTGGTAATGAGGTGATTGGACTGGTAATGGACTGGTAATGAGGTGATTAGACTGGTAATGGACTGGTAATGAGGTGATTGGACTGGTAATGGACTGGTAATGAGGTGAATGGACTGGTAATGGACAGGTAATGAAGTGACTGGACTGGTAATGGAATGGTAATGAGGTGATTGGACTGGTAATGGACTGGTAATGAGGTGATTGGACTGGTAATGGAATGGTAATGGGGTGATGGGACTGGTAATGGACTGGTAATGAGGTGATTGGACTGGTAATGGACTGGTAATGAGGTGATTGGACTGGTAATGGAATGGTAATGAGGTGATTGGACTGGTAATTGACTGGTAATGAGGTGATTGGACTGGTAATGGACTGGTAATGAGGTGATTGGACTGGTAATGGAATGGTAATGGGGTGATTGGACTGGTAATGGACTGGTAATGAGGTGATTGGACTGGTAATGGAATGGTAATGAGGTGATTGGACTGGTAATGGACTGGTAATGAGGTGATTGGACTGGTAATGGAATGGTAATGGGGTGATGGGACTGGTAATGGACTGGTAATGAGGTGATTGGACTGGTAATGGACTGGTAATGAGGTGATTGGACTGGTAATGGGGTGATTGGACTGGTAATGGACTGGTAATGAGGTGATTGGACTGGTAATGGACTGGTAATGAGGTGATTGGACTGGTAATGGACTGGTAATGAGGTGATTGGACTGGTAATGGAATGGTAATGAGGTGATTGGACTGGTAATGGACTGGGGTAATGAGGTGATTGGACTGATAATGAGGTGATTAGTGATTAGAACTGCTTGAAATTATCTAGTTTCATATGCTAGTTATTTTTGTTATAGTACAGACTTTAAAAACGTTAATGTTATATTAATGTTAGTTTAATGTTCTACTAATCAACTGCATCAATTGTGTTAAAGACTTAAATGACGTTACATCTGGTGACTTGACTAGGACTCGAAGTTTAAGACTTGGGACTTGACTCAAGACTTCCTTGTATTGACTTGGGACTTGCGTTGGGACTTGATTGTCAAGACTTGAGACTTGTTACTTGCAACTTAGTGACTTGGTCCCATGTCTGTTATTTACTTTATTAATATAAATCACGTTTATATCACGTCCTTCCAACACAACACGGCTCAGAATGAACCCTCATGTGTTCACTATGGAGTTTGAAAGGAGCTGTTGACTACAGTGTAAACATTTGCAGATGCGATCATATTTACAAACACTGTTTTTGCTCATGAAGTAAATAAATAAGAATTAAAAGAATGATTTAAGATCAAAAACAAGATTTTTAATGAACTCTTGTAACATTAAATAGCATAATAAACTGATTTTAATAGATGTACCAAAGAGACACTCAGCAGTACGTACAGTAAGGGTATGAGTGTGTGCTGTGTATTAGGAGGGGTTTGCTGAGCTAGTGCACCGAAGGGTTAAGCGCTGGCCGTTTTATGCACCATTACCTTCGTAAATAAGGGACCATGTACCGTCCAGGAAACCGCATGGCTCTGACCCCACATGGCCTGTGTGGGGTAACCAGAGGTCAGGAGAGCTGCAGAGAGACGAAAATTAGCACAGACCATAAAGGAGGCACACGTACAACACAAGTGCCATCAGGGGGGCACTAAGGGGGTCCTGCAACTACCCCTGTACAGACCTCCACAGCACCCACGTATTTAGGTCAGACTCACATTTACTGTCATGTTCACTACTCTTTAATGGAACATGTTACCAATGTGACAGTGCATGAAGCAGAACTACATGGAGGAGGGGCATCAGACCACTAGGTGGGGCTAGTCTGCTATCAGTTTTACTGTACAGGGTGAGTCAGAAATCTCTGGACACTCTTTTATTTCAGAAGTGAAAGAGAAAATGATGTACCTGAATATCCCAGCAAGTGACGGGTGAGGGAGCCTATCTTTTAGGCTATGTGCCAAACATGGCCGCCATCTTGAATCAAGGGCTAGTTTTCTCCAGTGGGAAGGTGGTCTTGTAGCAGATCAAAGAAGATCAGAACTGTCTCAGAAATGGATTGATGTAATCAGATTTGCAATATCTTCTGTGGTTCAAACGTTTGGGCCTTTAGATCTGTGTTCAGCTCCAGGTACAGCTCACTGAACATGGTGTTCAGTGTGGTTGTTGTTGTAACTTTCTGTGTTGATAACGTTTAAACAACAAGAGATACTACAAATCTGATTACATCAATCAATTTCTTTGATCTGCTACACGACCACCTTCCCATTGGAGAAACTTGCCCTTCATCCAGCACAGCAGTTTTCAATATGGGACAATACCTCATTACCTGCTGGGGTATTCAGAAGTCATTTTGCCTTTTGTCTCTGAAATAAAAGGGTGTCCTGATACTTTTGACTCACCCTGTATGATTAAGCTTTAAATTAAAAGCATTGATACACTGTATACCCCAAAATATGCATTCATGTGTTAAATGTCCCTGCTGTGTCCCCTCATGTGTTAAGATATTACTGCTACCAAATGTCAGCTGGGAGTCTTTTAGTTCTTGTTCTAGGGCCGTTTTAAAGTCAGGTTACTGTTCGGATCGTTCCAAAAGCTTCAGTTTGCATCTCTTGAAAATATTTCATGGTGAATTTCCTGGTATGCTTTTGGATCACTGTCCTGTGACAGACTCTGACAGACACTGACCCAGACATCGGCAGAGAGATTGGAAGCACTGAGCTTTTAAACATGTGCTATTTATTGAGTCTGGAAGGTTTAACAAGCAAGTTGAAAGAATTTGGACCCTTTCAACCCTTAAAGGTGCCTCACTAAAGAAGGACGTGGTCATGAAGACGTTCACAGGTTTCGTTGTTGCTTGATTTCGTGATCTGGAGGATCTGAAGCATGACATGGCGATGACGGGACACTTAACGAGCGGACAGTTCAGTTTTGATATAGTCTGTTTGATGTTAAGTGTTTAGTTTACCATGACGTCATCACTCAAATGCGGCTTAAGGTTTCAGCAGCTCCAACATACGATACATTCCTTCTGTAAGTTTAAACTACAGGTCGGTGGTAAACCTGCTTGGCGTTTCTGATCGTGTGGACTCTCTCTATGGGCCTTTATTGGGTTACCAAGGGCACTGCGGGCCATCAGCTGGTAACCACCAGTCAGTGTCGCTTCTTTAACACTAGTACATCTCCTGGTGGCGGAGTGATGGCGGAGAGCTCTCCCTGCCAACCATTGCCGATGACCTAGATGTTGTCTGAACCTCAGTTCTTCATCCTTCTTCTTAGCCACAACCAGAAGCTGCCTCTTTCTGCCTCTTCTGACAGCTCCCTGATAACTTGCTTTGCCCCTTGCCATCTCACCCATGTCTCGGAGTAGACGTATAGTTGAGGAGCCTACATAGCCCCTACACCCACCTCCATCGGGTATGTCACAGCCCTCTATCAAGCCTCCCTACACTATGTGGCTAGGTCCGAGTATTTGGTCTGCTTCCGCTCGTGGGCAACTTCGAAACCTCCCTCCCATGAGACTGTAAGCTGAGACTGTGTGTATATATATTTATATATATATATATATATATATATATATATATATATATATATATATATATAAGACAATGACCCTAAGCACACAAATAAAAAATTAAACAAGTGGCTTCGGAACAACTCTGTGACTATTCTTGACTGGCCCAGCCAGAGCCCTGACCTAAATCCAATTGAGCATCTCTGGAGAGACCTGAAAATGGCTGTCCACCAACGTTCACCATCCAACCTGATGGAACTGGAGAGAATCTGCAATGAAGAATGGCAAAGGATCCCCAAAATCCAGGTGTGAAAATCGCCAAGAAGACTCATGGCTGTACTAGCTCAAAAGGGTGCTTCTACTCAATACTCAGCAAAGGGTCTGAATACTTATGACCATGTGATATTTCAGTTTTTCTTTTTTAATAAATTTACAAAAATTTCTACATTTCTGTTTTTTTCTGTCAAGATGGGGTGCTAAGTGTACATTAACGAGAAATAAAATGAACTTTTTTGATTTTAGCAGAAGGCTGAATACTTTCCGTACGCACCGTATATATACACACGTGTTGAACTTCTGTCTGTAATGTAAGTTTGCACAGTCAAACTCAACAGGATAACCGCTAGAAAGACATTGTGAGGCAGCGTGACCTCGACTTGGTTGAACATTGAGTTTGTTTTGGTTTGTGTATTACGGTGACTAAGAAGATCAAATGTTACGTTAGCTTTTTGCTGATTGGCTGCTGAGGTTGCTCTGAAGTTCTGGTATATTTAAGGAGGTCTGGACAGATTAGAGTTAGTTAGAGATGAAAGAATTAGTTTTTTCCCCAAAGGCAGATCGTTACTGTTATTCTGATTCTTCCTCACATAATTCTTTTTTTCATGTCATTATTAATCTGTGTTTATGCCCATATTACACTATTTGGCAAGATTTTTACTAAAAACCATCTTTTAGCCTGACAAATTCTTTGGCCCGCTGAAAGTTTTGAATAAACTTGGTTCATAAGCAGCAGTTTTGGACTCTCGTGCTCTGAAATACCAGGAAAAAAAAACAAAACCTCACTTCGGTGCACTCGTTCTTCTTCGCATGAGTCACCGCCGTACATAGATCAGTCACCCCGAAGCATGAACAGAACAAAGAAAACAATAATAGCAGAAAAGACGTTCTTCTGAGTTTAGCATAGCTTTGTTTATTAATTTTTATACTTTTTTTTGCATAGAGAAACATACTCACTTCCAGTACTGTATTCATGAGCGATTTCTGCGTACAGCGATGGCGGAATACAATGTTATAATGAAATATTGTCAAAGCTGTAAATTTTCCCCTCACACCAGTTCAAATGCATATGGCAAATTTAGTTTTGTGCATTTCCTTAAAAAAAAAATTTTGGAAACAATTCACTGGAAACATGATTACCGACTTTTGCTGATACGATTTCCCCGTAAAATGAAGAAGGTGAACAAACAAAAAGAGGGAAAAGAAGAAAACAAATCGGGTGGCGTCGCTCTCACGACGTGCCGTCTTTGCTTCTTATTGTACGGCGTGAACTAAATGCCCACATGCTCTTCTCTGGTGTGAAGTTTGTGTCTGTGCAGCAAGCAAGCGGTTAATGCGTAACTACTATGGTAATAATTGCAAAGAATAATGAGAGAAAAAAAAACAAAACAACAACAAATAAAACCCTTGAAATTTAACACTGCATTAGAATGTTCTCTGAGAAACATTTCAACCCTCGTCCTTTCGCCGTCGCGCCAACCTCCTGGCAGAGAGGAAACAGCATGCTTTCAAAATAAACGAACGAAACACAAGAAACTACACAGAGAAATGTAATACAAACGAGTACAAACGAAACCAGAGCGAACCAAAACGAGTTATTCTGAACGGGAGCGGGCACCATCGACCACTTTAGGTGTCACCCATTAATGTGTTTTGGAGCGCGCGTTTTATCTCTGAATGGCGCCCCAGATGGCGCTTCAGAGTGTTTTGGCATTTCATAGTTGATAGTATTATCAAAAAAGATTGCATAACTGCAAAGCATTTACATGGCTTTTCACCCCTTTGAACAGAAAACATGACTAGCAGGCACTCAAGATCCCCTCTGAGGAACCTTGCTGTCACGCCTGAGGCCAGACTTACCGAAGCCCTCAGCCCTTCAGGCAAAACCCAAAGAGAAGAAGATGAAGAAGAAGAAGATAAAGTAGTAGAAGAAACATTCTTACAGACTGGTTGAGGTGTATGTATTGCACCAGTCGCGCTGTGGTGTTTTAGAGGCTTGAGTAAATCTGGCTCTCTGATTGGCGAACAATGAACCGAAGCATGTGGAACAGAAGCGTTCAGATAAGCCTAGGAGGCAAAAATTAAGGAGAGTAGTAAACAGAAGCGGTAAAACGATCAGGCACTGCTCGTTTAAGATGTTCCTGTTTTCGTTTTTTTGTTGGTTTTTTTGGTATCTACTGCTAGTCACGAGTAAATACCTCTGCTTTTACCTGCTGGTTATTTTTGAGAAGACCAAAGAAAAATGAATAACATAATAAAAACAATCTCTGGCTGGTCATGAAAAATTGATCAACCAGTTTCATGGAACCAGCTTTTACCATCATCGGTCCAGAATTTGCATAGGAAAACTCGGGCACATGGAACCAGTTTAAAAAAAGGGTTTAAAACACGGGACAGGTAAAGCCAAAATGACCTCAACTGAAAGCAGTAAAGTCTGTGAGACTCGCCTGTTTCCTGCCTTTAAAACCAACACAGCTTTAGAGCAAACACAGCTGGGATAATCTCTGCTCAAGAGAGCTGTTTACGGATCCACTATAAGCTAATGACGGATGCAAAATAATCCTCAATTAGAAATCTCAGCTTTAATAAATCCAGTGTCACCTGAACAACGTCAGTGAACAACAGCAGAGCTGCCAGTGCCTAGCTAACTGACTGCTAAGGTGGCTGTGCTAACTTGTGCTAACTTGTTTAAACATAGAATGCGCTTAATAGTGGTCCTAAAAAGATGTGGGTATTTAAAATGTCAAAACCTAAGCTTAAAGTCAAAAATTAATCTAGTGTGACGCGTTAAAGATGATCTATGAGGTAAATCAGTGCTGATGCAGCTGGTTAGCTAGCTTGAAAAAAATTGCTAGCACAGTTAGCAAAAAAAAAAGTCTGAAAGCTCCATTCAGACTTTATTTTAGATCCTGTTTGTGACACTAAGCTGCATTTTGGTCTGAATCTGTACTCAAGACAGCATCGAGCTGTAACCCGGAGAAGACCAACCAGCAATTTAATCATTTTTACCTCAGAAGAAATGTTAGCAGCGCTAACTACTGTAGCAGCAGTTTCACCAGCAGTAGCTACAAACACACAGCCGCCAAACCGCTTTCCACAGCGTTTCTTTCTCTGATTTAATCTGATCCACAGCTCCAGCTGAATCGGTCACATACTTATAAATGTCGCCGGATTCAGAAGGTTATCTGGGTGACGTTCACGTGCTACCTGATAAAAAACTGAGTATTCAAACACACTAGCCACGCTACTGATTTTGCCTACTGAGTAGAACAGAATTCTGCCAGTTAAAAAGTTCTCATGTTTTCTTTCTGTTCATGACTGAAAAAACATTTCAGTTCACCTTTTCTTTCTCTGTAAACCAAATCTTGTCTCATGTGTGAGAATATCATCGCTGTCCGAATAAAAACAAGTCTCCATAATGGCACCTGGCCAAAAACTTTACTTCCTCTTTACTTTCAGTGTTTGTTTATGGAAAGATATTTAATTCAAAGCCATTTTCAAGCATTTTTATTGGTCCAATCATCATGACATTTTGATACAAGCTACAGGAGAACTGTGGAGTTCAAATCATGTGGAAAACTAAACATATCAAATAATGATACTTGGTTTTCTTTGGACAGCGACAATACGCTAACTCTCGTTTACCTTTAAAAGCAGCTCTATAAATCCTGCTCTTTTCATTTTACTTGCATTACATGACCGACAAAACACTCTCCCACCCAAATTAAATGTTATATTATCAGCCGTTCTGTAGCTGCAGTTAGCTTCTAAGCTTTGGGCGGAGGTCGACTCAGGTCAGGAGGTTTACATTCAATTTTAATTTGAACTCTTCAAAACAAATCTGCTTCACTTTAATCTCTGCCAGAGAGGATCTGAGCTGATTTCCTCTGAGAGGACTTCTTGAGCGGAGATTATCCCAGTTAGTTTCGCCAGTACATGCTCACTGTTTCCATGTCCCGAGTTCCGAGTACTCCAGCAGATTATTCCAGTATTAGCTGTGTTGTCTTAAATGAGCTGTTTGAACCAAGGACAGGTATAAAAGAAAGAAAGAAGAAGAAAAGAACATTAAAAAGATACAAAGTAGAGACCAAATTCCAGAGACTCTGCCCCTGAATTAATTGTCCAGCCCTTACGTACGAGGAAAGGAAACGTAGTACAAAGAACTTGCAGAGGTTTTGCTGTTTCACTACATCATAGTACCATCACGTTGAACACATCCAAACCATGAAAGGGTGGAAAGACAAACGAACAAAATAAAACCCCACGAGACTAAAACCCTAACGAGACTCACTAGTATCCTGACTACACTATCTTCAACCAGTGGCTGGGCCGCGGGCCGAGATAACAACGCATCAGGAAACACCTTTCGCAACAGGTAGAACAAAATGTTGAGCACACGTGACATTTCATGCCTATTACCCTCCGTCCAGCTACGAACGACTAGCTTTAAAAGTGCCAAAGACTCGCGATTAGCCTTTTCCTCTACTCGCTGCGATGCTATAGTGCATAATTATGCGTACTAATGACTAAAATACAGTACTAAACATATTCTTCTTCAAACACTGACACGTTAACCATCAGGGGAACACAGCGTATCGAATCACACACGTGGTCAAACGATCGGCCATTGCACATCCACGCGACCAGAGCAGTGCATCCTAGAGCTGAACTCCACTGACATTCAATACTGGGCTAAGAAAAAGGCACTCTGATCAGAGTGGGGCTTCAATTCCTGCCAATCATACTTTCGTCTGTCTTCACACCAGGACCCGACCGATATGGTACATCAGTGGCCGATACCGATATCAAGGATATACATTTCTCACAACAACCATAATAATTGATCTGTCATTAAAGAAAATTTGACTTAAGTACAAAAATGTCTGGAAATAAAATGAATTATCTTACATAATAAGCTTACAGCAATCTCAAAATTAAAAAAATATTACAGATATCCACCAGATTTAGGGTCATTTCTGTTGACAATGTACTAGATGCTTTTGAAGCATCTACTCACGTGAACTTGAAGCCAATGGATAAAAGTCCCTGTCCTATTTAGCTACGCCTGGTTAAAGGGCAGGGATACTAACATGTCTCTGAAATGATTTTATTGCTGTGATTGGCTTTTGCTGTTTCTTTCTGAATTAATGACTATAATGAATTATTGGGTTCTCTTGTGTGCAGCTGGTACAAGTGGGTTTTCAGAGTACCACAGCAGGGATGAGTAGTGGCGTTACTTTTCGTAGGAAGTGATAAGTAACGTAAGTGCTTTTTTAACTTACTGTTCACAACATGCTCTTCTGAAGTACCTACAATACATCAAACAACCGTGTACTCACAGAACTCGCTTTTAACTCACTCGCTCATGTTTAGCAGACTAAAAGCTCTCCACAAGGGGGCACCAGTAATGTGCCATTTTTTTAAAAATAAGGCAATATTGGGGCGTATACTCTAAAAATGCTAAATATTGCGAAGCATACTGTGAAAACAGTTCATCTTCAAGTACTGACCACATTGGGTGTTAATATTTTACATTAAAATTCAGAATTTACTTTATACTTCAATACAGTTTTAAAGTTTTAGTACTTTACAGACTGATACGATTGTCAGGGCTTAATTGTCAAGCTTTCTAAACTCAACCAGCACAAAGTCACCATCTTAACTATAATCAATATTAAAACATTTCTGAATTCTGAACAGGTCTGAATAAATTTGATGGTGGTTTTGATCAGATTCACCATTTTAACCTGTACTATATCAATTCAGGTATAGGATAGTATAGTAAAGTATAGTATAGTACACTGGGCTTTGTTGTGAGATCGCAGTCAAACAAGTCATCGTTGCATTTCTACCACTGGTCATCGCTACTGGCCAACTGATATATCAGCCGGGCTCTAGTCCACAGCACATTCCACCAAAACAAGGCTTCACATTGTCTGCCATATCACTTACTAACCAGAGGTCTCCAACTCCGCAATCCCAAATAGAGGACCTCTGGGCGAGGGGAGAGGGGGGTGTGGTAGGAAGCTAATGACTGATTAAATGTTGATGGACAGCATAAGCAGCTGTTTACTCTCTCTTTCTCTATCCATCGTATCACTTTCCATCACATCAGGTTGACCAAGAGAAATATTTCTAGAGAAACACAATTAAAAAAAAGAAAAAGAAGAATTCTTAGACATAAAAATATCAATACCAGGTTATCTAGTGCAATCTTTTGAGACAGAAGGAAAGAAAACAAAGTGTTTTAAGATCTCAAAGCTTGCGTGACAAAGTGTAGAACTTTTTTAACCAATCATGGAGAGAGAAAAAAAAACAAACAAACCCCAAAAGGATCGATGGAATTTGCATATCTCCCTCGAAGCCGACTTGAGGCCTGGTTTAAAATGACAACAAGTGAGGCTGAAATTACACGAGTCCACACTTCCAGGCCAACCACCTGAAGCCAGGTACCCTCTCAGGAAAGCTAAGGATTGCGGTGCCGAGCGTACACCAACAACAGCAGATCCTTTAGAAGGAACACAAGTTTTTTTTTGTGGCTTTGCCACAAGCTTATGACAACTAAACCCAAACACACAAACATAAACATATTTTCTTATACAAAAGACATTTTTATGTACATTTTGCCTTTTTTTCCTCCTCGTTCTGCTAGATATACGCTAAGCATTTATACACAAGATAATGTGTTCAAAAGGTAACATTTCAACAATATGCATAACAATCATAATCACTGTTCTATAAAAATATTAGTCAAGGGTTTTGAAATAAAATAGTTTTTTTTTTCTTTTTTTTCTTTCCTTTTTTTTAAACATGCACCAGCTCAAAATGCATAATGTTCAAAAAACGTTACGGTAAGTTCAACCATCACCTGTGGCCACTTTAAAGACTACACACTGGGGCGACGACAAATCTGGTCAAAGCTGAAGCGTTCCTGTCTGGCACGAAAACGCAAACGATAAAGAGGAAGAAGAAGAAGAAGAAGAAGAAGAAGAAGAAGAAGAAGAAGAAGAAGAAGAAGCAGACGGCGTGCTCGCAGACCTTTCTACAGGGTCTCTCCGCTGGCGTCTGGCCACTAAGCTCACCGATGGCCGGACACGCACTGGCAGGAAGGCTGACGGCTTCAGAAAGGTGGGTGTGGAGCAGTGCAAATCTTCACAGGACAGGTGGTGGGCTGGACACATCTGCCCGGGACGGCTTTCAGGGACTGTGGCTTTAACAATCGGGGGGTTAAATTCGGCTACAAGCAACACGTGGTCACTATCTGGACTATCTGGACTTTAAGTTTGCTACTGCTTTCCCTCCCAGCTTTATGATAGAGAGAGAAGTAGTATATAAAGATTTATTTATAATAAAATACTGAGCCTGACAAAACCTTTAAACTTTACAGGAGAAGAAAAAATGCATATTAATCTATAATGTGAAAAAAAACTTTTTCCAAATATATTTTCACCATTTCTGCCTGAAATTTTAGAATAATTTAAACAGATGACTGAATATTTATTTAATATTTTAAAATTGATATACACGTTTGTAGTTTGGTCTAAGAAATTGCAGTGTGCAGTGTACTTGAGCACTTAAATCATCAGAAAGCTGTAGAAATTGGGTTATGCTAGTATTATTAAGTACATGTAAATGCACTGAGGGTCTCTGAAATAGCCGAATGCCAGCCTTGGGACTCCGGTGTGATGGTTTTGGACTGTTTCTACTGGTCTGTTCATCCATTAATTTTTAAAATAATGTAAAAGGATGACTGGAGTTTTTAAAACTAGTTTTTTGGTAAATTTTGACTTTTCGATCCAGTTGGAAAGTACCAGGTGGTTTTTACTGTGTGTAAATTTTGTGATGAATGGATGAATGAATGTAATTCCACTGACTTACAGTAAAAGTAAAGTTGGTTTTTGCTTCTCCTGTAAGGTTCTGATTCTAATGAGGTTCCAACGGAGATTATATACGGTATTTGTATGAAATTACAGTTTTAGTGTCTCCAAGTACTGCACAGCACTACCGATGAGCCCTTCATCGCAGAGAACAAACCCCCTTGGATGGCCAGGGTCAGTGGGCAGGTCCTCCACTGACTTTGTTCTGTAGTTTCTCAGCAATAAGCTAAACAATGTCTGGGAATTAAACCTAAAGGATAACCATCTCCACAGTGGACCACTCCGTCCTCAGGACCAGACCCCCTGTCCCATCACCTGTTCTGTTAAATAAAAAGAAAGTTGCTTGCTGAATGACAGCACTTTTGTTACAGGTGTGAATTATATGGGTTCGATGGAATGCCTTCGGTTTACAGCACTCCTCTCCTGCCAGGCCGGGAGCCGTGGAGCTCAGAAACCTCAGACGCCAGGATCTTAACCACGACATCATGTAAACAAAACCTCTTGTTCTGCCGATTCCACTTATTTCTTTTTTTTTAACTAGCTACCAGCAAATCTTAATAGCTACCAGCGTTGCAATACGCATTGCAGGAACAGTACTATACACTGCATCACTATCTAGAACACGGCCTTTACTGACCCTGCTGCAAAAAAAACCTACAATCTCTTCTCTCAACACACTCCTCTTACACTATGCAGTAAGAAATTATAAATTATTCCTTCCTATGCTCTAATTCCAGGAAAGGAAGAAAGACGGAAAGAAAGAAGTCTACCAAAGCATCTTGGAATATCTAAATCAAACATTTTCCAATAAAATGTCAAGTCAGTGATCACTGCTGGGGGAGTTTTGCCTACACACTCTGGAGTTTCTCCAGAACATCGTTCTCTGGAGAGCAGCCCTCAGACACGATGATTGTTTGAGGGCTATAGGAAGACTATATGCCAAAACTATCCATTACTAACCAAACAAGACATTCACACAATCAACATCATCGTTAAACATTCCGTTGTAGCCATCGTAACTCCAACTGACTAAATCTGAGAAAGTATTGAGACAACCATCCTCTTACTGGGTATTTTCAGTCGTAACACTCCGCCAGAAGTCAAGCCCACCATGGCTACATGAAGAGTTCCCTTAAAAATGCCAACATCGCAACGATGACCGAAAGCAACATGGGCTGAACGCAGCATGGATGACGGAGGACTTCTTTATCACTATCCAAATCACTCTTCAGGTTCCCTCTACTTCACCTGAATTTGGTACACTGGCACATAAACTAGTTTATATTATGAGCTAATGTTCTCCAAATCTAATCTTTCCCTTATTTTCTCTACGTTCCTCAGCCAGTATTTCAGATTCAGAGAGTATTTTCAATGCTGTGTTCCCGAAGCATCACCCCTGTCTACTCCAGTTGATCACCACTTTGAGGAAACGGTCCGAAATACTGTCTCACTCCACTTTTTTTCTGGTGAAGTCAATATATACTGAAAAAAATGGTGCTTTGAGTTTACATGGTGCTGTCCTTCAGGTCATGTCTTGGGTTAGAATGGTGTGGACGCTGATGTTCTGCTACCACTCAGTCAGGCTTTGGGAATCTGATTATGATCTGATTATTATTAAACACATGTTAATGCACTGGGGGGCTGTCAGCTAGCTGGACGTTAGCCTGGAAGGGTCTGGTGTGATCTCGTAACAACAATGTAGAGGGACAACCATCAGAAATTTCTGTGGGGAGGAACTGAGGGTGAAGTTGGGGGAGCCTGCTGTTAGCCCATGGATATCGTCGCTGTCCAAAAGAAAACATGTTTCCCCAGTTTTGCCAATTTTGATTTTTCTACATCTAAGCTTACACGGTGTTAAAGGTTTACGATGAATGGACCGATGTCCCAAAATAGTTTGGAATAAAATCTGGTTCCATTGACTTACATGGAAAGTAATGTATGTTTTTGTTACTAGTTTGGAGATACCAGCGACGATATGATGTAAGTTAGCATTACTGATGTAATGTGGCTGAAATAAGCATCAACTCTTAAAAACAGATAACGTTGTTAACTAACAGCTGCATTTAACCAGCTAGCTTCTTCTGCTTGCTATTGATTGACTGTCTATAGAAATTTGGGGTGTTTTGGGGGCGTTTTTACTCATAAGTGCCCAAGTTCACTGCACTCCAGCACCAGAAGTTTGAAGCCGTCCTCGTTACAAGACCACACATGATCCTACATGACCAGCGGGACGTTTTCTCTCCATGACTGGTGGAGGTGGTTGGAGGGGGGGGGGGTGAGGCATGACATTATTGGTTTAATACTGTTTTCCCCGCCCCCTTGTGCACAGTGACGTCATCAAAAAGTCCTAAAAGTCTGTCAATTCAATTCAATTTGACGTTACTGTCATTATACCAATACTAGACAGTACAGAATAACTAAACACTGCCAGGCTACGTCCCCAGCGCAGAACGTAGTTGTAGTTAAAGTTAAAATTTTAATTAAACTGATGTAATTTAATACGTGTGCTTATTATGACATAAATATGATAAAAGGTTACGTTTAGGTTGAATTTAACCTAGAACTGAACTGAATTCCACATTATTTGTGTGTTACTGTTGAGTTATGTACATTCAAAGCACTTTTTTTCAGTACGGGCTGTAAATGTGGACCCGAGAGCAGGTCTCGACAGTAATCTTCCCACTTCCTCCGGCCTACAGGCCGTGATCTCCACCGCCAGGACGGGGCTAAACTTCACCAAAGGCTGCTATCCATTCTCATTCGGCCACTCTCGCTCACATCTGTCACGATGCTTGATGACTTCACTCTGAGCTACATTCAGAAAGAGGAAGACTAAGCAATGTGGACCAAAGAAAGAAAGAAAGATAGAAAGGAAGAGAGCAGGCACCTGTACGTCTGATCTACAGGAGCCAAAGGGCCGACACTGAGAGAAACTATATATATATAAAAAAAATAGTGAAAAAAGCAAAAAACAAGGATTTCATGCAATGGAAAGACGACTATACTCATCAAAGGGGGGAAAATAAGCCAGTCTCACCCGTCTCAAGTCTACTGTTATCTATTAGTCCTAATCAGATTATGACAAGCAATCAAACATGCAGCAATTTTTTTTTTTTTTTTTTTTTTTTTTTTTTAGTATTTTTACATCTTTTTCTTGTTTTCAGCGACACTTGGTTACATAAAAAAGAACTTAATTTACAATTTTTCATGTATTATTGTTCTTAACTAAAGGCAAGGCACATAATGTGTTATATAAAACGTCGTGCAAAGTCGAAGGGGGTGGGGTAAGGGGGCGGGCCGGGGGTCGAATTATTCAAAACCAATGTCGTACAAAGGTAAAGGTAAAAACCCATCCGTGTCGCTCTCTGTCCTGCTTGGGGGAGGGGGGGGGGGTCTTAAGGAGAAGTAGTTTGGGGGGAGGGAAGAGTTTAGCTTCAGAGCTTGTACTAAGAGTATCTGCCATGCGCCCATGTCAGCGAAACGGTGGTCATTTGAGCTTAATTCTTGTTTAAGTTTTTTTTTTTAAACTTCTTTAGAAAGCACCATGCAGTTATATATTCATATATATATATAATCCATATATATAGATCTCCATATAGGTTTTCCATGTCAGCACCTTGAACACGAGTCATGTTGTGTCTGCATTCCGGGTCACAGACTGAACAGAACTGGTATGCAAAGCTCTCTTTTTAAAGGTCAGCGGAGAAAGGAGGGTGAGGTGGCCCGCCGTGGGCTTCCTCGCAGGCCGCATCCAGCTTTGATATGTGTTGGCTTCGTCATGTCACAGCTGATGCCAGAAAGGTTTGAGGGAGGGGGGCAAATGCGTGCCCTCTTGGGTGTTTATTTACAGCACCGAGACCGTGATTTAGTTCAATTCTGGTCAAAATGAGCCATTAAGTACAAGTTTGGGTCACTATTGGAGCAGCTACACATCCTTTCAGACCCATAGCGCTGGTGTGTTCTCTCACAGTGGAAGGATGGACAGAAACACCAGCGGACGTTCTCAAATTCAAAGCAGTTTGACGTTCTCCTCTCTTTCTTAGAGGTGAAAGCTGATGGAAGTGCTGTTTCTTCGATGGGTGCTGTTGATCTGATGGGTCTACCAGGTCTTCCAGGTGGTTGCTAGATGTCTCATTTGTTCACACAGCAGGTAAGAGAGGTCCAAATCCTAAAACTGTTTCTCAGGCTGCTCATGTTGTCTGTATGTGCTCTATGTTGAACATGAGTCTGAACTGCTCACCTAAAGGGGCTCACAGCTAGCTCGCAACCATCACTGCAGGTTTAGTTTCAGGCTTTGTTGTTATCAGTGCTCGTTCAAGTCATGTACATGCACTGGAGTAATCGGATAATGGGGGTCTACATGAGCCAGGTAGTAGTCGGATTTCTGCTTTTCGACCAATGAACTCACAGAAGCCGTTTTAATGTAAATGCTCTGTGAAGCTTCAAGCTGCGACTTTCTTTTCAAACACTGAGTCACTTTAACGGAAAGATGTGAAAACATCGCGTAGAAGATGAAGGACATTTAAATCCATCACTTGGTCAAGCATGTAGTTTTAGTGTTGCTTGAAAAGAGTTCTGTTGCTGTGTTCTACGTTGCTTGCTTCTCTGGTACTGCCGTCTGTTTTGGGGAGGCAGAAAGAAATCAGAGTAAGGAGGGTACAGGCTCTGAGAAACCAGGATTATTCATCCTCACTAGCGTCACAGGAGCGATCACTGAGGGCACTTGCTTTCAGACTTTTAACTTATCTTGGACGCTGCAGCCTCGTTTTCCTATATCGTCACCCCTCAAACATCTGAGATCCCAACAGCGTGAAGACAGGACACTGTTGCATGGATTCCGACCTGGCTGTTCAGACTGAGTCACACTGTTATTAGATTTCAGTACCACACATGTAAGACCTCATCCAGACCGCCCAGACCCCATTTCTGGCATATCCAGATTGACACTTCATAGTCTGGACGGCGAATCGGATCCAATCCGCCTTTGGAGGTGGTTTGAGACGCTGACCCAGTTGGATTTTACAGATCCGCCTCGGACGGTATTGTTAAGATTGGCTCTGGGGTTACTGACCACTACAGCCTTACCACACCAGCCCATGCAGACAGTCTAGGGATGTCTGGATGCACAAATCCGATCTCATCACTCATCTGATTACGAACAGTGTGGACAGTCTTCAGAAATGAATCTGACCCGTCAGCAGTCTGAGCGCAGCCCCACACTGGAACTGAAAGCATCACGTCCAGTTTGTTTTAGCTGTTCACACTGGGCCACACAAGGAGGAGGAGATTGGACTTGGGTCCCTCTGACCTGCTGTGTGAACGCAGCCCTAGTTCTGAAGGTTTTAACGCATCTGAGTTTCTCTTTTCTTTATAAAAGCAGATTGTTTTACATCTAATCTCCTCAGAAACTTGTACTTAAGCTTGTACTTATTGGCCAGAGTTCCAGCCAGAATGAACGGGGGTCTCTGACAGGTGCAGCTGCTTTGGGCTTTGCTATACCACTCCGTTCACACCAGTGCTACCTGTCCGACTCCACGATAACCCACTACGACGAGGGTGACAGTGGGTCAGTCCAGTTCGAAACAGGATCAAATAATAATAATAATAATAATAATCATAATAATCATAATAATCAGAATAAAAAGGCTTAAAAACCCCAACCCAAAAAAATCTAATGAACCTCTTGCAATGTCTTAGGCACTTTTCATGGCTTTGTGATTATTTTGGGTTTGGTAGCAGAGTCTTAAGCCCTGATGTTTCTATTAGCACAATTTCAGTCAACACGTCTCAGAGTGCAGCGAACGGGCCCGTATTCTTCGGAGAAATGAACGACAAAAAGAAAAGAAAAGAAAAAAACTCAACGATAACCAGCGAAGAGGGACCTGGAGCCTCACACACACACTCACACACTCACACCGCTGGTCATGGGCGTCCCGCATGCAAAGAATTGTGGGAAACAGGCGGCTGTGAACTTTCGGAAGGTACTTAAACGGTTCACATTCTCCTCAGTCTACGATTCAGAAAACAAACAAACAAACAAACAAAAACAATCAGGACCTCCAGCCAGAGATCTCTCCTCAACCTCTTCTCAAGAGACCACTGTGTGGTTAACTTCTTAAGCAACGCAGTCCGCAGAGAGCGCAGTGGGAATCCGGGAATTCCAGAAAAGGGAATTTTACTCTGTTTAAACCTCTGCCTAATTAGAAGGTTGAGATGGAAACAAAGACGTTCGGAGGAGTTCAGCGTGAAGTCCTCAGCTCTAGAGGAAACCACTGAGTCAGAGCTGCTCACAGTGGTGGCGGATGGAACCAGACGTCCGACTCTAAAACCTCCCACGCGGAAAGTTAGCGGTACACATCCTGAAGTCCGAGACACTGTGTAATGATAGTTTTGTGATAAGGTTTGGGCCTAAATCCTGTGTTTTAAACCCTTCCGTGGCGGAGGGGTACGCTGAGCAGGGCGTTGTGGGGGCAAAAGAAGGCGTGTGTTTTCAGATTAAACGTAAATGAAGGAATTTTAATGTTGGAGTACACGACCTGGGGACTGTGAACTTCTTTAAAGCCAGTTCTCATGTACCCTGCTACCAGAATGAGAGAACTAAAAGCCTACAAAATAAAAGTCCCCAAAAGAAATGAAAAACTACATTTAATGTCACACACCGGAGCAGACGATTAGCCAATCCAGCGTGAGCTGGACATATACGTTTTAAAAATACAGCACTATATTATATATATATATATATATATATATATATATATATATATATATATATATATATATATATATATATATATATATATATATATAATAAGGACAAGACCGCTGTGATCTATAATCTATAACCCCTTTTTAAAGATCTGATCAAGTGAAGAACACCTGAACTGCTAGAGAAATGTTGGAGCCTTTAGACGGCCAGTCGGCCTCGGCTGTGCAGAGATATATATATACAGTCCAGATTAATTCTAAAGAATTTAAAATCATTTCTGAATAGAAAGTGTTAAACACTGGATATCATTTCCCCTCACACGGGACTGCGGGCGGGAGCGGGACTACATGCATATGTAGTGCACTGGGACAAAAGTTTGGCAGAAGGTGGGATGAGATGAAAAGTATATGATAAAAATAAAAATTAATTAGTAGTGCAATAACTCTCACTCATCAATATACAATATACTATATATATATATATATATATATATATATATATATATATATATATATATATATCGCGACCCCTGGTTCCTATCACCGCCACCATAAGGTAGAGGAGCTTTCTCTACAGTGAACTGCTTCACGTCAGCTCACCCTGAACAACTCTTGTTTCCATCTGGGGCAGAAATTTTGAAACAACCAGTGGAGTTTCCCTTCGAGGATGGAAGCATTCTCTACGGTCGGGAAGCACGAGCGAGCGGCCGTGAACTTCTCCGAAGCCAACACTCGTGTACCCTGCTACCAGAACACGAGAGAAAGAAAGTCCTAAAAAATAATAATAATAAAAATTAAAAATTAAAACCCTCTGGCTTGCAGCATTTCATTCATGATTAGGCTAAAAAAAGGAATAAAAGAAATAAAAGAAATAAAGCAAAAGGAAATATTACAATTTAAAGTAGTGCAATGCCTGTAATTTCCAATGCAGTTTAAACAAACGAGTCTAATCTCTACACCCAATACTGTCTGAGTAGTGACAGAGCTATAGCTACTCCCTTTGTCACTATGTAGGATACTCTTATCTACAGGAATCCAAAACAAAAGACATACTCGAGAGTACGTGCGTTCACCGGGACGAATAAGGGGGCTTTAAATGATGCGTATGACATGCACACTCACGCTCACACAGCCGGCGGGGTGCGGGGGGGCTTTTCAGTGTCACAGAGAAGGTGCTATAGGACCCCCGCCGCTCCTACAGGCTCTCGATCGTCTGTCCGACGCTTAGTGTATCCACGTATCCGGTAACAGTACAAAGCCGATGCTGGAGAGGCCTGTTCGGGTGGGCTCGTGTATGAATGTGAACGAGTGCGCGTGAAGGCGCCGTGCATGCACGCTGACCGCGACCCACCGAGCCACAGACGTACCGCGTATCTGAATGGAAAAAAAACAAACAGGGGACACGGGGGGAGGGGGCGGGAGTGACCTCCAAAACAAGACATGATTGTCGACAGAATCGGACGTACTTCAGTGGAAACTGCAGGCGGAGGGAACTCCGGGGACCCTTCGCATCACCCCGAGACCTCGGACCCCACGTTCAAAACAACCGACAGAAACAAAACGATAGACAGGGACACGATCGCCGTGGCGGGAGAGTTCTCGTCCCTGCTGCTCTGAGAAAAATAAAGGATACTTATTTTGCATATATGAGGAAGCAGCAACTGTAGCACGGGGACGGGGGGACGGGGGGACGGGGCTGGGGGGATGGAGGGCCGTTCCAGGAGGGATGCAAAGGCGGGCTCTTGTTTTTTTTCTGCAGGTTTTCTTGTTTTTTCCGTTCTCTGCCCCGTAGTTCAGTGTGGCTGCCCCCAGAACAACATCCTCTTCTCTCTCTCTCCTCTTCTTATGCATCCTGAGTCTCTCTCTCTCGCTCTCTCTCTCTCTCTCTCTCCGGACATTCCTTCTCCGGTGTCTCTCTCCGAAAGTGTACTGAAGCGTTTTTATATATCTGTATGCATATAGAAATATATGTGTGCGCATACGTCCATACGTGCACTCATATACTGTATATATACAAATACTGCATATATATCTATTTCCCTCTCGCATCTAGTTCACAATCTTTGTTGTTTCCGTAATTCCACAAAAAAACAAAAAAAAAAACAAAGAGAAAAATCTCAGATCTGTGTCCACGCCCCCTCGGCTGAATCCTCTGCGTCTAGATCAGTTCCCCAGATACCAGGACTGCAGAGAGAGAGACAGAGAGAGAGAGAGAGAGAGAGAGAGAGAGAGACAGAGAGAGAGAGAGTGAGAATAAGAGCAAATTAGTTCATTTTTTAATAACAAATGTTTCAACAATAGGCAATATAGTGGTGTAGTGGTCAGTATGGTGGTGTAGTGGTTAGTATGGTGGTGTAGTGGTCAGTATGGTGGTGTAGTGGTCAGTATGGTGGTGTAGTGGTCAGTATGGTGGTGTAGTGGTTAGTATGGTGGTGTAGTGGTTAGTATGGTGGTGTAGTGGTTAGTATAGTGGTGTAGTGGTTAGTATGGTGGTGTAGTGGTCAGTATGGTGGTGTAGTGGTTAGTATGGTGGTGTAGTAGTTAGTATGATGGTGTAGTGGTTAGTATGGTGGTGTAGTGGTTAGTACGGTGGTGTAGTGGTTAGTATGGTGGTGTAGTGGTCAGTATGGTGGTGTAGTAGTTAGTATGGTGGTGTAGTGGTTAGTATGGTGGTGTAGTGGTTAGTATGGTGGTGTAGTGGTTAGTATGGTGGTGTAGTGGTCAGTATGGTGGTGTAGTGGTTAGTATGGTGGTGTAGTAGTTAGTATGGTGGTGTAGTGGTTAGTATGGTGGTGTAGTGGTTAGTATGGTGGTGTAGTGGTCAGTATGGTGGTGTAGTGGTTAGTACGGTGGTGTAGTGGTTAGTACGGTGGTGTAGTGGTTAGTACGGTGGTGTAGTGGTTAGTACAGTGGTGTAGTGGTTAGTATGGTGGTGTAGTGGTCAGTATGGTGGTGTAGTGGTTAGTACGGTGGTGTAGTGGTTAGTATGGTGGTGTAGTGGTTAGTATGGTGGTGTAGTGGTCAGTATGGTGGTGTAGTGGTTAGTACGGTGGTGTAGTGGTTAGTAAGGTGGTGTAGTGGTTAGTACGGTGGTGTAGTGGTTAGTACAGTGGTGTAGTGGTTAGTATGGTGGTGTAGTGGTTAGTACGGTGGTGTAGTGGTTAGTATGGTGGTGTAGTGGTCAGTATGGTGGTGTAGTGGTCAGTACGGTGGTGTAGTGGTTAGTACGGTGGTGTAGTGGTTAGTATGGTGGTGTAGTGGTTAGTATGGTGGTGTAGTGGTTAGTATGGTGGTGTAGTGGTTAGTATGGTGGTGTAGTGGTTAGTATGATGGTGTAGTGGTTAGTATGGTGGTGTAGTGGTTAGTATGGTGGTGTAGTGGTTAGTACGGTGGTGTAGTGGTCAGTATGGTGGTGTAGTGGTTAGTATGGTGGTGTAGTGGTTAGTACGGTGGTGTAGTGGTTAGTACGGTGGTGTAGTGGTTAGTATGGTGGTGTAGTGGTTAGTACGGTGGTGTAGTGGTTAGTATGGTGGTGTAGACACACACTAACCTCATACAACTACACATACACTACACAGAGATACACTGACCTCATACAACTACACACACACTACACACAGAGAAAGAGAGAGAGAGAGAAATAAAAGAAATAGAGTACAAATATTCTACAATAACAGAGACAGAAAAGTGATAGAGAGAATACAGAGAGAGAGAGAGAGAGAGAGTACACTCAGTTCAGCACTGTCCAGTCCTGAGGCTGCTGGGTCAGTGTGTGTCCAGTAGAGGGAGCTGTAGTTCCTCTCTGAGTGTGTTGTGTTTTTACAGTACAGTAAGTTTCTATCTGCTCAGTCTGAGACGCCGTCTATGGCCAGTCTAGAAAACGTTTCAGCGCGAGAGTTTTAATGAATGGATTTTAACCCCTTCACGGCGGAGGGATACGAGCAGGACCTCATGAGGCAAAATAGACCCAGATTTATTTTCACATGTACGTCTCCTTTACCTTTAACATCACACATCACTCTGAGGACGAGCAGGCTCACTGGTGGTGTAAAGAAGCCTGAGTCTCTACAACCAACCAGCTCACCTCCAACCGCCTCCGAGTGACTCGCCTCGCGTCTCCAGTACTGAATGATTCAGAAGTCATGAGGAGACGCGGGGTGAAGCCTCGCTCGTGCACTCTTCACTCGCCAACTCTTCCTGTTTTTACTGCCCCTCCAGTATTTTGCGAAGCTCTTCGGAAAACAGAGGGAAGCGAATTTACGGCCGTGCGTTAAAAGCGAAACGATGTGCTGAGGATAAAATCTGGAGTCGAATGACTCCCACCTCCGTCTCCCCTCATGGCCTCGCGCCCACCGTTTATTCTGGAACAGTCCAGCGCATGCCAGCTCTTTAAAAGACGGAGTTATTTGCATTGAAAGCACTGACCCCCCCCAAAAACAGCCTCTCGCCCCACCTCTGTCCGGCCGGAGAGCCGAGCGGCGGAGATTAACGGTGGTCGTGCCTCGACTCCAACCCAAATATTTAGTTTGCTATAAAAGCTGAAGGCTTTGTCTCGGTGACAGGTGGTCACCCAGCTGACACCGGGGCGTTCACCGTCCAGGAAGGGGCGGCTGGGTTATTAGACCACACGGGCATAACAAATGACAATCTACCCTTTAATTAAACGCCTCAGCGAGACCTGAAACACGACTCGCCTCAACAGAGAGAAGAAAAAGAAACAGATCTACACAAACTGCTAACACTGAGGATTCATACCAGCACCACGAATAATCCACCTCCCTGATAGTAGCCGCTCTGTGGGGGTCCTGTGGGGGTCCTGACTAATAAAGAACAGAGTATATATAGTATATAAGTGAATATACTGCTATCCTGTTTACTGAAGTATCTAGTATCAGCATCTCATACCATCAGCTACTGAAACACCAACACACGACACATACCGTTCAGTATATTTCAGTATATTTACTGTTTAAATACTGAATTAATTATTTATAAACTAATAATAAATGTTTACTCACTTCAATAAAAACAAGATCTACATTAAACAAACAGAAAACTTCTGAAAAACAGAGAATCTTAAAGTGTTTATTTTTAGAGGCAGTAAATAAAACAGCGTTTCACATCTCTCCACCTCCACCTCTCTTTATTACACCACCTTATTCTTTCTCTGACTCGCTTTACTCTCTGACTCTCTCCATTCCTGCCTCGACAGTGACTCTCCACCTCCACCTCTCTTTATTACACCACCTTATTCTTTCTCTGACTCACTTTACTCTGACTCTCCATTCCTGCCTCTACAGTGACTCTCCGCCTCCACCTCTCTTTATTACACCACCTTATTCTTTCTCTGACTCGCTTTACTCTCCAACTCTCCATTCCTGCCTCAACAGTGACTCTCCACCTCCACTTCTCTTTATTACACCACCTTATTCTTTCTCTGACTCGCTTTACTCTCTGACTCTCCATTCCTGCCTCAACAGTGACTCTCAACCTCCACTTTTCTTTATTACACCACCTTATTCTTTCTCTGACTCGCTTTACTCTCTGACTCTCCATTCCTGCCTCTACAGTGACTCTCCACCTCCACCTCTCTTTATTACACCACCTTATTCTTTCTCTGACTCACTTTACTCTCCAACTCTCCATTCCTGCCTCTACAGTGACTCTCCGCCTCCACCTCTCTTTATTACACCACCTTATTCTTTCTCTGACTCGCTTTACTCTCCAACTCTCCATTCCTGCCTCTACAGTGACTCTCCACCTCCTTATTCTTTCTCTGACTCGCTTTACTCTCTGACTCTCCATTCCTGCCTCTACAATGACTCTCCGCCTCCACTTCTCTTTATTACACCAACTTATTCTTTCTCTGACTCACTTTACCCTCTGACTCTCCATTCCTGCCTCTACAGTGACTCTCCGCCTCCACTTCTCTTTATTACACAACCTTATACTTTCTCTGACTCACTTTACTCTCTGACTCTCCATTCCTGCCTCAACAGTGACTCTCCGCCTCCACTTCTCTTTATTACACCACCGTATACTTTCTCTGACTCACTTTACTCTCTGACTCTCCATTCCTGCCTCTACAATGACTCTCCGCCTCCACTTCTCTTTATTACAGCATCTTATTCTTTCTCTGACTCACTTTACTCTCTGACTCTCCATTCCTGCCTCTACAGTGACTCTCCGCCTCCACTTCTCTTTATTACACCACCTTATTCTTTCTCTGACTCACTTTACTCTCTGACTCTCCATTCCTGCCTCGACAGTGACTCTCCACCTCCACCTCTCTTTATTACACCACCTTATTCTTTCTCTGACTCGCTTTACTCTCTGACTCTCCATTCCTGCCTCTACAGTGACTCTCCACCTCCACCTCTCTTTATTACACCACCTTATTCTTTCTCTGACTCGCTTTACTCTCTGACTCTCCATTCCTGCCTCAACAGTGACTCTCCACCTCCACCTCTCTTTATTACACCACCTTATTCTTTCTCTGACTCACTTTACTCTCTGACTCTCCATTCCTGCCTCAACAGTGACTCTCCGCCTCCACCTCTCTTTATTACACCACCTTATTCTTTCTCTGACTCACTTTACTCTCTGACTCTCCATTCCTGCCTCGACAGTGACTCTCCGCCTCCACTTCTCTTTATTACACCACCTTATTCTTTCTCTGACTCGCTTTACTCTCTGACTCTCCATTCCTGCCTCAACAGTGACTCTCCGCCTCCACCTCTCTTTATTACACCACCTTATTCTTTCTCTGACTCGCTTTACTCTCCAACTCTCCATTCCTGCCTCAACAGTGACTCTCCACCTCCACTTCTCTTTATTACACCACCTTATTCTTTCTCTGACTCGCTTTACTCTCTGACTCTCCATTCCTGCCTCAACAGTGACTCTCAACCTCCACTTCTCTTTATTACACCACCTTATTCTTTCTCTGACTCGCTTTACTCTCTGACTCTCCATTCCTGCCTCTACAGTGACTCTCCACCTCCACCTCTCTTTATTACACCACCTTATTCTTTCTCTGACTCACTTTACTCTCCAACTCTCCATTCCTGCCTCTACAGTGACTCTCCGCCTCCACCTCTCTTTATTACACCACCTTATTCTTTCTCTGACTCGCTTTACTCTCCAACTCTCCATTCCTGCCTCTACAGTGACTCTCCACCTCCTTATTCTTTCTCTGACTCGCTTTACTCTCTGACTCTCCATTCCTGCCTCTACAATGACTCTCCGCCTCCACTTCTCTTTATTACACCAACTTATTCTTTCTCTGACTCACTTTACTCTCTGACTCTCCATTCCTGCCTCTACAGTGACTCTCCGCCTGCACTTCTCTTTATTACACCACCTTATACTTTCTCTGACTCACTTTACTCTCTGACTCTCCATTCCTGCCTCAACAGTGACTCTCCGCCTCCACTTCTCTTTATTACACCACCTTATACTTTCTCTGACTCACTTTACTCTCTGACTCTCCATTCCTGCCTCTACAATGACTCTCCGCCTCCACTTCTCTTTATTACAGCATCTTATTCTTTCTCTGACTCGCTTTACTCTCTGACTCTCCATTCCTGCCTCTACAGTGACTCTCCGCCTCCACTTCTCTTTATTACAGCATCTTTTTCTTTCTCTGACTCGCTTTACTCTCTGACTCTCCATTCCTGCCTCTACAGTGACTCTCCGCCTCCACTTCTCTTTAATACAGCATCTTATTCTTTCTCTGACTCGCTTTACTCTCTGACTCTCCATTCCTGCCTCTACAGTGACTCTCCGCCTCCACCTCTCTTTATTACACCACCTTATTCTTTCTCTGACTCGCTTTACTCTCTGACTCTCCATTCCTGCCTCAACAGTGACTCTCCGCCTCCACCTCTCTTTATTACACCACCTTATTCTTTCTCTGACTCACTTTACTCTCCGACTCTCCATTCCTGCCTCTACAGTGACTCTCCGCCTCCACTTCTCTTTATTACACCACCTTATTCTTTCTCTGACTCGCTTTATTCTCTGACTCTCCATTCCTGCCTCAACAGTGACTCTCCGCCTCCACCTCTCTTTATTACACCACCTTATTCTTTCTCTGACTCACTTTACTCTCCGACTCTCCATTCCTGCCTCTACAGTGACTCTCCGCCTCCACTTCTCTTTATTACACCACCTTATTCTTTCTCTGACTCACTTTACTCTCCGACTCTCCATTCCTGCCTCTACAGTGACTCTCCGCCTCCACTTCTCTTTATTACACCACCTTATTCTTTCTCTGACTCGCTTTGCTCTCCGACTCTCCATTCCTGCCTCTACAGTGACTCTCCGCCTCCACTTCTCTTTATTACACCACCTTATTCTTTCTCTGACTCACTTTACTCTCCAACTCTCCATTCCGGCCTCGACAGTGACTCTCCGCCTCCACCTCTCTTTATTACACCACCTTATTCTTTCTCTGACTCACTTTACTCTCTGACTCTCCATTCCTGCCTCAACAGTGACTCTCCGCCTCCACCTCTCTTTATTACACCACCTTATTCTTTCTCTGACTCACTTTACTCTCTGACTCTCCATTCCTGCCTCAACAGTGACTCTCCACCTCCACCTCTCTTTATTACACCACCTTATTCTTTCTCTGACTCGCTTTACTCTCTGACTCTCCATTCCTGCCTCGACAGTGACTCTCCACCTCCACCTCTCTTTATTACACCACCTTATTCTTTCTCTGACTCACTTTACTCTCCGACTCTCCATTCCTGCCTCTACAGTGACTCTCCACCTCCACCTCTCTTTATTACACCACCTTATTCTTTCTCTGACTCACTTTACTCTCTGACTCTCCATTCCTGCCTCGACAGTGACTCTCCGCCTCCACCTCTCTTTATTACACCACCTTATTCTTTCTCTGACTCACTTTACTCTCTGACTCTCCATTCCTGCCTCGACAGTGACTCTCCACCTCCACTTCTCTTTATTACACCACCTCTCTGACTCGCTTTACTCTCTGACTCTCCATTCCTGCCTCAACAGTGACTCTCCACCTCCACCTCTCTTTATTACACCACCTTATTCTTTCTCTGACTCGCTTTACTCTCTGACTCTCCATTCCTGCCTCTACAGTGACTCTCCACCTCCACCTCTCTTTATTACACCACCTTATTCTTTCTCTGACTCGCTTTACTCTCTGACTCTCCATTCCTGCCTCAACAGTGACTCTCCACCTCCACCTCTCTTTATTACACCACCTTATTCTTTCTCTGACTCACTTTACTCTCTGACTCTCCATTCCTGCCTCAACAGTGACTCTCCGCCTCCACCTCTCTTTATTACACCACCTTATTCTTTCTCTGACTCACTTTACTCTCTGACTCTCCATTCCTGCCTCGACAGTGACTCTCCGCCTCCACTTCTCTTTATTACACCACCTTATTCTTTCTCTGACTCGCTTTACTCTCTGACTCTCCATTCCTGCCTCAACAGTGACTCTCCGCCTCCACCTCTCTTTATTACACCACCTTATTCTTTCTCTGACTCGCTTTACTCTCCAACTCTCCATTCCTGCCTCAACAGTGACTCTCCACCTCCACTTCTCTTTATTACACCACCTTATTCTTTCTCTGACTCGCTTTACTCTCTGACTCTCCATTCCTGCCTCAACAGTGACTCTCAACCTCCACTTCTCTTTATTACACCACCTTATTCTTTCTCTGACTCGCTTTACTCTCTGACTCTCCATTCCTGCCTCTACAGTGACTCTCCACCTCCACCTCTCTTTATTACACCACCTTATTCTTTCTCTGACTCACTTTACTCTCCAACTCTCCATTCCTGCCTCTACAGTGACTCTCCGCCTCCACCTCTCTTTATTACACCACCTTATTCTTTCTCTGACTCGCTTTACTCTCCAACTCTCCATTCCTGCCTCTACAGTGACTCTCCACCTCCTTATTCTTTCTCTGACTCGCTTTACTCTCTGACTCTCCATTCCTGCCTCTACAATGACTCTCCGCCTCCACTTCTCTTTATTACACCAACTTATTCTTTCTCTGACTCACTTTACTCTCTGACTCTCCATTCCTGCCTCTACAGTGACTCTCCGCCTGCACTTCTCTTTATTACACCACCTTATACTTTCTCTGACTCACTTTACTCTCTGACTCTCCATTCCTGCCTCAACAGTGACTCTCCGCCTCCACTTCTCTTTATTACACCACCTTATACTTTCTCTGACTCACTTTACTCTCTGACTCTCCATTCCTGCCTCTACAATGACTCTCCGCCTCCACTTCTCTTTATTACAGCATCTTATTCTTTCTCTGACTCGCTTTACTCTCTGACTCTCCATTCCTGCCTCTACAGTGACTCTCCGCCTCCACTTCTCTTTATTACAGCATCTTTTTCTTTCTCTGACTCGCTTTACTCTCTGACTCTCCATTCCTGCCTCTACAGTGACTCTCCGCCTCCACTTCTCTTTAATACAGCATCTTATTCTTTCTCTGACTCGCTTTACTCTCTGACTCTCCATTCCTGCCTCTACAGTGACTCTCCGCCTCCACCTCTCTTTATTACACCACCTTATTCTTTCTCTGACTCGCTTTACTCTCTGACTCTCCATTCCTGCCTCAACAGTGACTCTCCGCCTCCACCTCTCTTTATTACACCACCTTATTCTTTCTCTGACTCACTTTACTCTCCGACTCTCCATTCCTGCCTCTACAGTGACTCTCCGCCTCCACTTCTCTTTATTACACCACCTTATTCTTTCTCTGACTCGCTTTATTCTCTGACTCTCCATTCCTGCCTCAACAGTGACTCTCCGCCTCCACCTCTCTTTATTACACCACCTTATTCTTTCTCTGACTCGCTTTACTCTCCGACTCTCCATTCCTGCCTCTACAGTGACTCTCCGCCTCCACTTCTCTTTATTACACCACCTTATTCTTTCTCTGACTCACTTTACTCTCCGACTCTCCATTCCTGCCTCTACAGTGACTCTCCGCCTCCACTTCTCTTTATTACACCACCTTATTCTTTCTCTGACTCGCTTTGCTCTCCGACTCTCCATTCCTGCCTCTACAGTGACTCTCCGCCTCCACTTCTCTTTATTACACCACCTTATTCTTTCTCTGACTCACTTTACTCTCCAACTCTCCATTCCGGCCTCGACAGTGACTCTCCGCCTCCACCTCTCTTTATTACACCACCTTATTCTTTCTCTGACTCACTTTACTCTCTGACTCTCCATTCCTGCCTCAACAGTGACTCTCCGCCTCCACCTCTCTTTATTACACCACCTTATTCTTTCTCTGACTCACTTTACTCTCTGACTCTCCATTCCTGCCTCAACAGTGACTCTCCACCTCCACCTCTCTTTATTACACCACCTTATTCTTTCTCTGACTCGCTTTACTCTCTGACTCTCCATTCCTGCCTCGACAGTGACTCTCCACCTCCACCTCTCTTTATTACACCACCTTATTCTTTCTCTGACTCACTTTACTCTCCGACTCTCCATTCCTGCCTCTACAGTGACTCTCCACCTCCACCTCTCTTTATTACACCACCTTATTCTTTCTCTGACTCACTTTACTCTCTGACTCTCCATTCCTGCCTCGACAGTGACTCTCCGCCTCCACCTCTCTTTATTACACCACCTTATTCTTTCTCTGACTCACTTTACTCTCTGACTCTCCATTCCTGCCTCGACAGTGACTCTCCACCTCCACTTCTCTTTATTACACCACCTCTCTGACTCGCTTTACTCTCTGACTCTCCATTCCTGCCTCAACAGTGACTCTCCACCTCCACCTCTCTTTATTACACCACCTTATTCTTTCTCTGACTCGCTTTACTCTCTGACTCTCCATTCCTGCCTCTACAGTGACTCTCCACCTCCACCTCTCTTTATTACACCACCTTATTCTTTCTCTGACTCGCTTTACTCTCTGACTCTCCATTCCTGCCTCAACAGTGACTCTCCACCTCCACCTCTCTTTATTACACCACCTTATTCTTTCTCTGACTCACTTTACTCTCTGACTCTCCATTCCTGCCTCAACAGTGACTCTCCGCCTCCACCTCTCTTTATTACACCACCTTATTCTTTCTCTGACTCACTTTACTCTCTGACTCTCCATTCCTGCCTCGACAGTGACTCTCCGCCTCCACTTCTCTTTATTACACCACCTTATTCTTTCTCTGACTCGCTTTACTCTCTGACTCTCCATTCCTGCCTCAACAGTGACTCTCCGCCTCCACCTCTCTTTATTACACCACCTTATTCTTTCTCTGACTCACTTTACTCTCTGACTCTCCATTCCTGCCTCAACAGTGACTCTCCACCTCCACCTCTCTTTATTACACCACCTTATTCTTTCTCTGACTCGCTTTACTCTCTGACTCTCCATTCCTGCCTCGACAGTGACTCTCCACCTCCACCTCTCTTTATTACACCACCTTATTCTTTCTCTGACTCACTTTACTCTCCGACTCTCCATTCCTGCCTCTACAGTGACTCTCCACCTCCACCTCTCTTTATTACACCACCTTATTCTTTCTCTGACTCACTTTACTCTCTGACTCTCCATTCCTGCCTCGACAGTGACTCTCCGCCTCCACCTCTCTTTATTACACCACCTTATTCTTTCTCTGACTCACTTTACTCTCTGACTCTCCATTCCTGCCTCGACAGTGACTCTCCACCTCCACTTCTCTTTATTACACCACCTCTCTGACTCGCTTTACTCTCTGACTCTCCATTCCTGCCTCAACAGTGACTCTCCACCTCCACCTCTCTTTATTACACCACCTTATTCTTTCTCTGACTCACTTTACTCTCTGACTCTCCATTCCTGCCTCAACAGTGACTCTCCACCTCCTTATTCTTTCTCTGACTCACTCTTTATTTTCTCTCTATTTCGCTCTATTTTCCAACTCGCCTTATGCTCAGACTCTCTTTATTCTCTGACTCGCTCTGTTCTCTGACTCGCTCTATTCTTTGAGAGAGAGAGAGAGAGAGAGAGAGAGGGGACACAGGGAACGGATGACCGAGGCAGACAGAGAGAAAGAGGACGATCCACATAAAAGCCTGTTTTTCCGACTGAGGCCTGAATAATCAATGCAGACAGCACTCTGCACTCAGCGCCTCCATCAGGCAGGTACGTGTAATTAGCTCGTGGACTCCTCCGTTCTCAAGTTCATCTCCTTACGTCATGTCTGGTTTCCCCAGACCGCCCTGGACGTGAGCGGTGGACGTCCTCTCTATAGCATCACTAATTTTCTCGTCCCTCGCTCGCCTGACCACCACCACCGCCAGCCAGAACCACTAAACCTGCTCAGCAGTGCAGCCGGACGGGAGCCTGGACAGAGTGTGTGAAAGTGTGGGAGAGTGTACACGTAAAACACTCTGCGCACACACACATACCCACTCTCCACTAACACCTCGCAGAGGAGCACCTGCACTCTTTATAGAGCAGAGAGCACTGCAATGCAGCAGCGGCGCCAGCGTGTGGCTAGAAACCCCCTGATCCTGCACCTTCATCACACCCAGGATCTATATTTACTCTCCAGCAGCACACTGTACTCAGTAAACACCACCAACACACTGTACTCAGTAAACACCACCAACTCACTGTACTCAGTAAACACCAACAATACACTGTACTCAGTAAACACCACCAACACACTGTACTCAGTAAACACCAACGACACACTGTACTCAGTAAACACCACCAACACACTGTACTCAGTAAACACCACCAACACACTGTACTCAGTAAACACCACCAACACACTGTACTCAGTAAACACCAACGACACACTGTACTCAGTAAACACCACCAACACACTGTACTCAGTAAACACCACCAACACACTGTACTCAGTAAACACCAACACACTGTACCCAGTAAACACCAACAACACACTGTACTCAGTAAACACCACCAACACACTGTACTCAGTAAACACCACCAACACACTGTACTCAGTAAACACCAACACACTGTACCCAGTAAACACCAACAACACACTGTACTCAGTAAACACCAACACACTGTACTCAGTAAACACCAACAACACACTGTACTCAGTAAACACCACCAACACACTGTACTCAGTAAACACCAACAACACACTGTACTCAGTAAACACCACCAACACACTGTACTCAGCAAACACCACCAACACACTGTACTCAGCAAACACCAACAACACACTGTACTCAGTAAACACCACCAACACACCGTACTCAGTAAACACCACCAACACACCGTACTCAGTAAACACCAACAACACACTGTACTCAGTAAACACCAACAACACACTGTACTCAGTAAACACCAGCAACACTGTACTCAGTAAACACCAGCAACACACTGTACTCAGTAAACACCACCAACACACTGTACTCAGTAAACATCACCAACACACTGTACTCAGTAAACACCAACACACTGTACTCAGTAAACACCAACACACTGAACTCAGTAAACACCAACAACACACTGTACTCAGTAAACACCAGCAACACACCGTACTCAGTAAACACCACCAACACACCGTACTCAGTAAACACCACCAACACACTGTACTCAGTAAACACCACCAACACACTGTACTCAGTAAACACCAGCAAAACACTGTACTCAGTAAACACCAACAACACACTGTACTCAGTAATTACCACCAACACACTGTACTCAGTAAACACCAACAACACACTGTACTCAGTAATTACCACCAACACACTGTACTCAGTAATTACCACCAACACACTGTACTCAGTAAACACCAACAACACACTGTACTCAGTAATTACCACCAACACACTGTACTCAGTAATTACCACCAACACACTGTACTCAGTAAACACCAACAACACACTGTACTCAGTAATTACCACCAACACACTGTACTCAGTAAACACCAACAACACACTGTACTCAGTAATTACCACCAACACACTGTACTCAGTAATTACCACCAACACACTGTACTCAGTAAACACCAACGACACACTGTACTCAGTAAACACCAACGACACACTGTACTCAGTAAACACCAACACACTGTACTCAGTAAACACCAACACACTGTACTCAGTAAACACCAGCAGCACAGTGTACTCAGTAAACACCAACACACTGTACTCAGTAAACACCAACAACACACTGTACTCAGTAAACACCAACACACTGTACTCAGTAAACACCAACAACACACTGTACTCAGTAAACACCACCAACACACTGTACCCAGTAAACACCAGCAACACACTGTACTCAGTAAACACCAGCAACACACTGTACTCAGTAAACACCAGCGACACACTGTACTCAGTAAACACCAGCAACACACTGTACTCAGTAAACACCAGCAACACACTGTACTCAGTAAACACCAACAACACACTGTACTCAGTAAACACCAACGACACACTGTACTCAGTAAACACCAACAACACACTGTACACAGTAAACACCAACAACACTCTGTACTCAGTAAACACCAACGACACACTGTACTCAGTAAACACCAACGACATACTGTACTCAGTAAACACCAACACACTGTACTCAGTAAACACCAACACATTGTACTCAGTAAACACCAGCAACACACTGTACTCAGTAAATACCAGCAACACACTGTACTCAGTAAACACCAACGACACACTGTACTCAGTAAACACCAGCGACACACTGTACTCAGTAAACACCAGCAACACACTGTACTCAGTAAACACCACCGACACACTGTACTCAGTAAACACCAGCGACACACTGTACTCAGTAAACACCAACAACACACTGTACACAGTAAACACCAACAACACTCTGTACTCAGTAAACACCAACGACACACTGTACTCAGTAAACACCAACGACATACTGTACTCAGTAAACACCAACACACTGTACTCAGTAAACACCAACACATTGTACTCAGTAAACACCAGCAACACACTGTACTCAGTAAATACCAGCAACACACTGTACTCAGTAAACACCAACGACACACTGTAATCAGTAAACACCAACACACTGTACTCAGTAAACACCACCAACACACTGTACTCAGTAATTACCACCAACACACTGTACTCAGTAAACACCAGCAACACACTGTACTCAGTAAACACCAACAACACACTGTACTCAGTAAACACCAACAACACATTGTACTCAGTAAACACCACCAACACACTGTAGTCAGTAAACACCAACAACACACTGTACTCAGTAAACACCAACAACACACTGTACTCAGTAAACACCACCAACACACTGTACTCAGTAAACACCAACAACACACTGTACTCAGTAAACACCAACAACACACTGTACTCAGTAATTACCACCAACACACTGTACTCAGTAAACACCAACAACACACTGTACTCAGTAAACACCACCAACACACTGTACACAGTAAACACCACCAACACACTGTACTCAGTAATTACCACCAACACACTGTACTCAGTAAACACCACCAACACACTGTACTCAGTAAACACCAACAACACACTGTACTCAGTAAACACCAGCAACACACTGTACTCAGTAAACACCAGCAACACACTGTACTCAGTAAACACCAACAACACACTGTACTCAGTAAACACCACCAACACACTGTACTCAGTAAACACCACCAACACACTGTACTCAGTAAACACCAACAACACACTGTACTCAGTAAACACCACCAACACACTGTACTCAGTAAACACCACCAACACACTGTACTCAGTAAACACCAACGACACACTGTACTCAGTAAACACCAATGACACACTGTACTCAGTAAACACCAACAACACACTGTACTCAGTAAACACCAACGACACACTGTACTCAGTAAACACCACCGACACACTGTACTCAGTAAACACCAACAACACACTGTACTAAGTAAACACCAACGACACACTGTACTCAGTAAACACCACCAACACACGGTACTCAGTAAACACCACCAACACACTGTACTCAGTAAACACCACCAACACACTGTACTCAGTAAACACCAACGACACACTGTACTCAGTAAACACCAACACACTGTACTCAGTAAACACCAACACACTGTACTCAGTAAACACCAGCAGCACAGTGTACTCAGTAAACACCAACACACTGTACTCAGTAAACACCAACAACACACTGTACTCAGTAAACACCAACACACTGTACTCAGTAAACACCAACAACACACTGTACTCAGTAAACACCACCAACACACTGTACCCAGTAAACACCACCAACACACTGTACTCAGTAAACACCAACACACTGTACTCAGTAAACACCACCAACACACTGTACTCAGTAAACACCAGCAACACACTGTACTCAGTAAACACCAGCAGCACAGTGTACTCAGTAAACACCAGCAACACACTGTACTCAGTAAACACCAACAACACACTGTACTCAGTAAACAGCAACACACTGTACTCAGTAAACACCAACAACACACTGTACTCAGTAAACACCAACAACACTCTGTACTCAGTAAACACCAGCAGCACACTGTACTCAGTAAACACCAACAACACACTGTACTCAGTAAACACTAACACCCTGTACTCAGTAAACACCAACGACACACTGTACTCAGTAAACACCAACGACATACTGTACTCAGTAAACACCAACACACTGTACTCAGTAAACACCAACACATTGTACTCAGTAAACACCAGCAAAACACTGTACTCAGTAAATACTAGCAAGACACTGTACTCAGTAAACACCAACGACACACTGTACTCAGTAAACACCAACAACACACTGTACTCAGTAATTACCACCAACACACTGTACTCAGTAAACACCAACAACACACTGTACTCAGTAAACACCACCAACACACTGTACACAGTAAACACCAACAACACACTGTACTCAGTAATTACCACCAACACACTGTACTCAGTAAACACCACCAACACACTGTACTCAGTAAACACCAACAACACACTGTACTCAGTAATTACCAACAACACACTGTACTCCTTAAACACCAACGACACACTGTACTCAGTAAACACCAACAACACACTGTACTCAGTAAACACCAACGACACTCTGTACTCAGTAAACACCAACAACACACTGTACTCAGTAAACACCAGCAACACACTGTACTCAGTAAACACCAACAACACACTGTACTCAGTAAACACCAACAACACACTGTACTCAGTTAACACCAACAACACACTGTACTCAGTTAACACCAACAACACACTGTACTCAGTAAACACCACCAACACACTGTACTCAGTAAACACCACCAACACACTGTACTCAGTAAACACCAACAACACACTGTACTCAGTAAACACCACCAACACACTGTACTCAGTAAACACCACCAACACACTGTACTCAGTAAACACCAACAACACACTGTACTCAGTAAACACCACCAACACACTGTACTCAGTTAACACCAACAACACACTGTACTCAGTAAACACCACCAACACACTGTACTCAGTAAACACCAACAACACTCTGTACTCAGTAAACACCAACAACACACTGTACTCAGTAAACACCAGCAACACACTGTACTCAGTAAACACCAACAACACACTGTACTCAGTAAACACCAACAACACACTGTACTCAGTAATTACCACCAACACACTGTACTCAGTAAACACCAACAACACACTGTACTCAGTAATTACCACCAACACACTGTACTCAGTTAACACCAACAACACACTGTACTCAGTTTCACTGCCCCCTAGTGTGTCTGTTCACTAGTGTGTGTGTATATATGAGTAATCCAGTGCCCCCAATGTATCTGTTCAATAGTGGGTCTGTGAGTGTTTCACTGCACCCTAGTGTCTGTTCACTAGTGTTTGTGTATATGTGAGTGTTTCACTGCCCCCCTAGTGTGTCTGTTTACTAGTGTGCGTATATGTGAGTGTTTCACTGCCCCTAGTGTCTGTTCACTAGTGTGTGTGTGTATATGTGTGTTTCACTGTCCCTAGTGTCTGTTCACTAGTGTGTGTGTATATGTAAGTGTTTCACTGCCCCCCTAGTGTGTCTGTTCACTAGTGTGTGTGTGTGTGTGTATGACAGAATTCTCCTGTGTATGTTCTCGGATCTGAAGCAGTCTGAAGTTCTCTCTCGGAGATGAAACCTTTGGTGCTGTTTATCTGAAGGAGGGACACCATTGGTGGGTCCACCAGGTCTCCCAGGTGATTGCTAGGAGTGCGGGCTCCTTTGTACCTTTTAAAAACTCACTTTCTCCCCACTTTGACTTTTCCCAGTCAGGAGGTTCTCCTCAGGAACGTCTCCTGAAAAATGCATGACTGGCTGTTTTGGCTGGAAATGAAATAAATAAAGAGTCTCTGACTCCTTCGCTTCTTCACAGGGCTGGAATCCAAGGCAGCTGGCCACGCTCGTGGCCGAGTCCACCAACACAGAGAATGGTAAATGTGAGCGCAGCACATTTCTGGGCAGGTGGTGTTTAAAAAGCGCTGCTGCAGATGCGCTAACTGTCTTTGCTCGGCTGGTAGAGATTTTAAAGCTGGGAGATTATACAGAACCTGACTAAGCAGACGGAGAGCTCGAGCAAGTCAATGCTCACATCTGAAGAGAGGAGGAAAGCTGGGGAGGAATCGATAGCTCCTGAATTATGCTGCATCCACTGCCCCGGGCGGGGCTTTATGAACGCGTCTCATGCGAGAGGAGAACACTACGCGTGGCTTCCTCTCCACTCCGCCACTGGTTGATGTGGAGGGAGCGCGCGGCAGAGAGCGATTCCCCTCCTCTGATCCATAATTGAACACAGAGGTGTAGCTTCGCTATCGCTAACGCAAGGCCGGGCCGCTCCGGAGCTCGATACGTGGAGGGGAACTTCACCAAATACTGCTTAATTCTGCGCGTCTTTCAAAACAACCTGATTAAAATTTAAGACTTTAAGAAAAGTGCCTCGCGCTCCTTCCATCCTCTAATGTATAATACACGACGCTTCCCGTTAGCACAGCCGCACGAGGGGGGCGGACCGCGCAGGTCGTGGAAATATTGGTGGCGGCTCCCTGGACGATCAAACCTGGGCTGCGTTAAGAAGACGTCTGTGTTTATATAACATTATCAGTTCGTCCACACCTCCATACCTGAATTCATCAATAGTTAGGACCCCAAAGGAATGTGTGTGTTGTGCTGGTGCACGTGGATCAAGTGTTTAAACACTGTGTCCACTCACTGTCCACTCTATTAGACACTCCTACTACTTGCTGGTCCACCTTGTAGATGTAAAGTCAGAGACAGTAGCTCATCTGCTGCTGTACAGTTTGTGTTCCTCTAGTCCTTCATCAGTGGACACAGGACGCCGCCCACAGGACACTGCTGTCCGGATAGTTTTGGTTGGTGGACGATTCTCAGTCCAGCAGCAGCACTGTTGTGTCTGATCCACTCACACCAGCACCACACACACCACTAACACACCGCAGTCACTGCAGTGCTGAGAATGACCCACCTCCCTAATAGTATCTGCTCTGTGGTGGTCCTGTGAGGGTCCTGATCATTAAAGAACAGAGTAATAAAGTATACAGAGAATCAGATGAACTACAGTCTGTAAGTGGAGGTCCTGTATGGTCAGTGGAGCTGATACAGTGGACAGTGAGTGTAGGTCCTGTATGGTCAGTGGAGCTGATACAGTGGACAGTGAGTGGAGCTCCTGTATGGTCAGTGGAGCTGATACAGTGGACAGTGAGTGTAGGTCCTGTATGGTCAGTGGAGCTGATACAGTGGACAGTGAGTGGAGGTCCTGTATGGTCAGTGGAGCTGATACAGTGGACAGTGAGTGGAGGTCCTGTATGGTCAGTGGAGCTGATACAGTGGACAGTGAGTGGAGATAGAGGAGGTGGACCTGACTAAGTACTCATTGTGTGTATGTTTGAAGGATTCTAGATAGTGAAGAAGTTTGGATAAGCAGCTGTGGTTTCTTTATCTGGACATCTGCAGGTGTGATGAGATGTTTTCTCACCTGAGCCTGATACAGACTTGCAGGGTCTCGAGAGCCAATTCCTACGAAGGAGCGGTTGGCAGGTGGTGTCCCGGGAGCAGAGTATGCTGAGAGAGAGAGAGAGAGAGAGAGAGAGAGAGAGAGAGAGGGGTCAGCACTGTCTGAGCTGTGGGAAAATGTAAACACTGCATGCGGTGATCTCAGTTTCGGCTGATAATAAAGAAAATGTAAACGAACACGCTGCACACAGCACTGCTACACTATGGGTGTGTCCCAAATCCTACTGAGCTCCTACATAGGCAGCCTTTTACATCATAGTATGCGCTCCTGACATGTAGACTGTCCCAATTCTTACATACCTTAAACATACTGTCTACTGAGGAACCTTATTTACACCTGATTTTAAGAAGTGAGCTCTTCCTCAGCCGCTAAAACAATCCCATGATGCAGCGCAGGCTAATCTAGGAGCAGTGAAGTGGTTTTAAAATGTGAGTTATTTTGATTCTCTGGAGTTTTAATGTGTTTCTGGTCATATAATCACACAGAACAGTATTTTATTATCAACTCTGTAACGAGTCCTTCACCATTTACACGTTATACTCCAGACATTAGCATTTATGCTAGCAGATTTTTAAGCCTCGGGTTATTGTTTTGGATGTCGGCCGGTAACTTAGCAACCAGCTGAACCACCGGTGTCGTGCTGCAGTGGGCGGGAACAAGCCGTGACGCAGTCTCTCTCTAACTAGAGCGTCTCAGTAATCTGTTTTATGAGGAGAGAACACTGATACTTACACACTCACTACCTAGACAGCCTACTTACACACTCACTACCTAGACAACCTACTTACACACTCACTACCTAGACAGCCTACTTACACACTCACTACCTAGACAGCCTACTTACACACTCACTAGGGTTTGAGACAGACCCTACGTAAACTACTACTACACTGAAGTAAACACTGATAGACAGTAAGTGTGTTGCACGAGCAGTTGGACAGAGTTGTGTAAATTCTTCAGAGTCTACTAAACAAAACATGCAAATCAGACACAAATTAGTATTTGGTTAGATCTGGTTTCTACACTAGCAAAACGGTCTTCTCTTAAAGTATCTCATATCATCTACTCGTTTTCCCAACACACCATATTCCTAAAAATGGCCTTGTGATGTTGCTGGAACTGGGCCAGCCCGCGAGAGCCAAAGCCTCTTATTGAGTCTGTGACGGATGGACGGACTCCCATTGTTGAAAGCTTTACTAGAGACAAGCAGCAGGTGGTGCTGTACACCATTAAACCACCGAACACTGGTACATGACTGATAAGCGACTCTAGCGACTTTTCAGACCCTCTAGTGACTTTTCAGACCCTCTAGCGACTTTTCAGACCCTCTAACGACTTTTCAGACCCTCTAGTGACTTTTCAGACCCTCTAGTGACTTTTCAGACCCTCTAGTGACTTTTCAGACCCTCTAACGACTATTCAGACCCTCTAGTGACTTTTCAGACCCTCTAGTGACTTTTCAGACCCTCTAGCGACTTTTCAGACCCTCTAACGACTTTTCAGACCCTCTAGTGACTTTTCAGACCCTCTAGTGACTTTTCAGACCCTCTAGCGACTTTTCAGACCCTCTAACGACTATTCAGACCCTCTAGTGACTTTTCAGACCCTCTAGCGACTTTCCAGACCCTCTAGGGTTTTTTTCTTACCCTCTAGCGACTTTCCAGACCCTCTAGCGACTTTTCAGACCCTCTAGCGACTTTTCAGACTTTTCTATTAAAAAAGCGACTAGCGACAAAGCTAGCGACTGTTTCTGGTGTTACTGGAGACTTCTGGAGACCTTGAGGTGAACACATGATCTTCAGTAACTGTCCTCAGCGAGCAGCGGGAGCTTAGTCTCACAGTCAGAGCAGACCCTCACTGCTCCACGGCCCACTACACTCACTTGCCATGCCCAAAGCTGTCGCTGACCCCGCCCCCTATCTACAGAGCAGGATGTAAATATAAATGCCTCTTAGATTGATAGATACTTTATTGATCTCAGAGAGAAATTCTTTAGTGTGACACGGCTGATTTCAAACCCAACAATAAAAAAATCCACAGAAGAAGTTCATTTATTCAGAGTTTATTTGTAGTTTTAAGATATTTAGAGGGTTTTACTCACTTTTTACTCTCCCACAACATTATTCCTTCAAATACATGCAAAAAGACCATTATGCAAATTAGGCGATTACATCATTTAGCCACTTTTAGGACAGCCAATAGCGACTTTCCTTACTGAGGAGTTGGCAACAGTGATGCAGACTGGAGCGATATCATGAACAGCTAGTTTCAACACTGTGTTAATGTTGGCAAGCATGGCGGTTATAATGCTAGCGCTCGTACCCAGCAAACACACAACGCTGTCATAACGTTGTCTTTACGCTATTACGACCAACGGTTGGCTACCTGCAGATATAGTGGAACGTGTGAAGGATTCTAGGAGGCTGTGAGCACGTACTGACAATGTTGGCACTACGTTATGAGATAAAACAGACATTTTAACATTGTGGGCACTAAAACAATACGTTGCCACAACATTGTCACAGCGTAACTGTGTTTGCAGGACGGTGCTAGTGTGCTAGCAGCTTCATGACAGCATGTACATGTTCAAGACATCAAACACTGCGACTTATGATCACGGACTCCTACTAACGGGCGTCAGAATGAGGGTCTAGAATAAAACTAATATCCTGAGCGCTGTGTGTTCCTTCAAAGCCTCTCCCTTCAAAGTTCTCTCAAATATTATTATCAACACAACTACTGAGCCGCCATTGTTAGATAAAGTTACGCTAGCTAGAAGCTAACAGCTGCTACTATCCCAGACTGCTATCCCACTAACATAAAGCAGCGTTCTGCATCACATTCACCAGCAAACTTTGTACTCAGGGTCTTAAAAAGCTAGCGCTGAACCATTAGTGTTGTCATTTCTTCAATACCTGCTTGGTATGAACAGTTAGCGTTAGCCGCACGCTATGTCAGAGACGCACCACAAACTTCTGCAGCATAACCAGGACACTAAGACGCGAGCTAAGAGTCGTGTTTCTGAGTGAGCAGTGAAATCTAGACGTTCTCTGAAATGTTACTTCAACATTTCTAATGAAACTAAGCTGTTCTAGTTAGTATATCAGCAACTGTTATGTTCATACATGCTAGGCTATGTTATGTGCTGATATATATATATATTACATACAGCATATTAGATCCTTCCCTAAAATACTCTCAGTATACTCAGTATACTGTAACACTGAGTATAATATATATATATATATATATATATATATATATAAAAACATAAAGTGTTTGTAATATAGTGTTTTGTATGACACTCTATTGTCTGTGAACACACACACACACACACTAGGGGGCAAAGAAACACCAACATACACAAACACTACTAAACACACACACTAGGGGGCAGTGAAGCACCCACATACACACACACTAGTGAACAAACACACTAGGGGGCAGAGAAACACCAACATACACAAACACTACTAAAAACAGACACTAGGGGGCAGAGAAACACCCACATACACAAACACTACTAAACACACACACTAGGGGGCAGAGAAACACCAACATACACAAACATTACTAAACACACACAGTAGGGGGCAGAGAAACACCCACATACACACACACTACTAAACACACACACTAGGGGGCAGAGAAACACCCACATACACAAACACTACTAAACACACACACTAGGGGGCAAAGAAACACCCACATACACAAACACTACTAAACACACACACTAGGGGGCAAAGAAACACCCACATACACACACACTAGTGAACACACACACTAGGGGGCAGAGAAACACCCACATACACAAACACTACTAAACACACACACTAGGGGGCAGTGAAACACCCACATATACACACACACTACTAAACACACACACTAGGGGGCAGAGAAACACCCACATACACAAACACTACTAAACACACACACTAGGGGGCAGTGAAACACCCACATATACACACACACTACTAAACACACACACTAGGGGGCAGAGAAACACCAACATACACATACACTACTAAACACACACTAGGGGGCAGTGAAACACCCACATACACACACTAGTGAACACACACACTAGGGGGCAGTGAAACACCCACATACACACACTAGTGAACACACACACAAGGGGGCAGAGAAACATCCACATACACAAACACTACTAAACACACACTGGGGGGCAGTGAAACACCCACATACACACACTAGTGAACACACACACTAGGGGGCAGTGAAACACCAACATACACAAACACTACTAAACACACACTGGGGGGCAGTGAAACACCCACATACACACACTAGTGAACACACACACTAGGGGGCAGTGAAACACCAACATACACAAACACTACTAAACACACACACTAGGGGGCAAAGAAACACCCACATACACACACTAGTGAACACACACACTAGGGGGCAGTGAAACACCCACATACACACACACTAGTGAACACACACACTAGGGGGCAAAGAAACACCAACATACACAAACACTACGAAACACACACACTAAGAGGCAGTGAAACACCCACATACACAAACACTACTGAACACACACACTAGGGGGCAGTGAAACACTCACATATACACACACTAGTGAATATACACACTAGGGGGCAGTGAAACACTCACATATACACACACTAGTGAATATACACACTAGGGGGCAGTGAAACACTCACATATAAACACACTAGTGAATATACACACTAGGGGGGCAGAGAAACACCTACATATACACACACTAGTGAACACACACACTAGGGGGCAGTGAAACACCCACATACACACACACTAGTGAACACACACACTAGGGGGCAGTGAAACACTCACATATACACACACTAGTGAATATACACACTAGGGGGCAGTGAAACACTCACATATAAACACACTAGTGAATATACACACTAGGGGGCAGTGAAACACTCACATATACACACACTAGTGAATATACACACTAGGGGGCAGTGAAACACTCACATATAAACACACTAGTGAATATACACACTAGGGGGCAGAGAAACACCTACATATACACACACTAGTGAACACACACACTAGGGGGCAGTGAAACACCCACATACACACACACTAGTGAACACACACACTAGGGGGCAGAGAAACACCCACATACACACACACTAGTGAACACACACACTAGGGGGCAGAGAAACACACACATACACAAACACTACTAAACACACACATTAGGGGGCAGTGAAACACTCATATATATACACACACTAGTGAACACACACACTAGGGGGCAGTGAAACACCCACATACACACACACTAGTGAACACACACATTAGGGGGCAGTGAAACACTCATATATATACACACACTAGTGAACACACACATTAGGGGGCAGTGAAACACTCATATATATACACACACTAGTGAACACACACATTAGGGGGCAGTGAAACACTCATATATATACACACACTAGTGAACACACACACTAGGGGGCAGAGAAACACCCACATACACACAAATGCACTACTGGGCAGTGAGTAAAACATCCAGTCGTTCAAAACCCGACTCGGTGAGGACCCTCTACTACTCCACAGTCCTGGTTTGGGTTATAACGAGAGGCTCTTCTTGAAGAGGCCCTGACGAAACCCACCAGGCTCCCTGTCGACAGCTTGCGGGACCACTCTGACAGCAACCAGAGCCGGAGCAGAGAATCGAAACGCTCTGCCCGCATGTAATAGTATCTCGTTATACAAATCCAGCGCCTCGTTAATGAAAACACGCTTTAATGTCTCTAATCCGAGGCAGTTGACTGAGCTGAGTAATTAAAGAGGCAGCCGTGTTTATCCCTGCCTCGCGCTGGGAAGCATCCTGTCTGCCCCGCCTCTTCATTCCGGGCTGAAATCTTCACGTCTGTTCAAACCAGGCACGTGGAACCCGCGTCCGTGAAGGCAGCGACTCGGCTGAAGGAGCAGGAGAACGCTCTAATCGGGTTTGGGTGAGATGAGGAGGCCACACGCCAGAGGATTGATCACGGGGGGCCGAGCCCCCCTCAGCATTTCTTAATGAAATTAGCATGATTAATGGACGAGGGCCTCCGCGGCCCCCACTGCCTCGTCATCTAAAGAGCACCGGCGTTTCTGGGCCTCAGCAGAGACAATGCAGCATCATTTATCAAGGTTCTCACAGTAAGAACACACTGTCCACGCGCCGCTACCCAGTACCAGAGGATCAGATCCCGGAGACAACGGCGTCTCGCCTGCTCAGGTGCTCCAGTTAGCACTGCGTTCCAGAACACGATTCTTCATTAAAGAACCAAGTTCTTTAATGAAGAATCGCGTTCCGTATCGAGGCGTTAACACTGACAGAGAGTGGTGAAACGGTTCTCAAGCTCAACGTGTTGTCCATCATAACAGGGGAACCCCTTTTGGTGCTATACATGATGTTCTCACCTCATTCACTGTGTTCTTGAATGTACCTCACAATGTTCTAGAGTGCTGATTAAGGGTTGTTCTGGGTTCACGTTGTATTAGAATGTTCTGCACAGCTATTGTAGAACTCTGCTGATTCACACTGTATAAGAATGTTATTTACAGGGTTCTAGAGCGTTCTCTGCCGATTGACACTGTATCAGAATGTTCTTTACAGGGTTCTAGAGCATTCACTGCTGTTTCACACTCTATCAGAACGTTCTATACAGTGTTCTTACATGTTCTCTGCTGATTCACATTGTATTAGAATGTTCTTTACAGGGTTCTTAAGTGTTCTCTGCTGATTCACACTGTATTAGAATGTTCTTTACAGGGTTCTAGTGTGTTCTCTGCTGATTCACACTCTATAAGACTGTTTTTTTACAGGGTTCTAGAGCGTTCTCTGCTGATTCACACTATCAGAATGTTATATACAGGGTTCTTAAGTGTTCTCTGCTGATTCACACTGTATCAGAATGTTCTTTACAGGGTTCTAGAGTGTTCACTGCTGTTTTATACTATCAGAACATTCTATGCAGTGTTCTTATGTGTTCTCTGCTGATTCACATTGTATTAGAATGTTCTTTACAGGGTTCTTAAGTGTTCTCTGCTGATTCACACTGTATTAGAATGTTCTTTACAGGGTTCTAGTGTGTTCTCTGCTGATTCACACTGTATAAGACTGTTTTTTTACAGGGTTCTAGAGTGTTCTCTGCTGATTCACACTGTATCGGAATGTTCTTTACAGGGTTCTTTAGCGTTTTCTGCTGATTCACACTGTATTAGAATGCTCTTTACAGGGTTCTAGAGTGTTCTCTGCTGTTTTACATTAAATTAAAATGTTCTTTACAATGTTCTAACGTGTTCTCTGCTGATTCACACTGTATAAGAATGTTCTTTACAGGGTTCTAGAGTGTTCTCTGCTGTTTTACACTCGATTAGAATGTTCTTTACAATGTTCTAACGTGTTCTCTGCTGATTCACACTGTATAAGAATGTTCTTTACAGGGTTCTAGAGTGTTCTCTGCTGTTTTACACTCGATTAGAATGTTCTTTCCAATGTTCTTAAGTGTTCTCTGCTGTTTCACATTATTAGAATGTTCTTTACAGTGTTCTAAAATGTTCTCTGTATATTCACCCTCTATCAGACTGTTCTATACAGTGTTCTTACATGTTCTCTGCTGATTCACATTGTACTAGAATGTTCACTCCTGATTCACAGCATTCTAGCATGTTCTTCATTGTGTTCTCTGCTCATTCTCACTGTATTAGTAGGTTCTATACAGTGTTCTAGAATGTTTGCCACTGATTCACGTCGTATTAAAAAAAGCTACTCAGTGTTCTGGAAAGTCCTCTGCTATTGTTCACGCTGTTCCAGAATGTTCTCCCCGTTATTGCTGTCCCTGTATCAGAATGTTCTTTACAGGGTTCTAGAGTGTTCACTGCTGTTTTATACTATCAGAACATTCTATGCAGTGTTCTTATGTGTTCTCTGCTGATTCACATTGTATTAGAATGTTCTTTACAGGGTTCTTAAGGGTTCTTAGAACACTGTATGTTTGCCACTGATTCACGTCGTATTAAAAAAAGCTACTCAGTGTTCTGGAAAGTCCTCTGCTATTGTTCACGCTATTCCAGAATGTAGCGTGTAGAGTGTTCTCCAATCTATTTGCCCTATTCTAGGAGGTTCTCACACAGTTCTAGCATGTTCTTGCCCAATCACACTCTTCTACGGTGTTCTCCCATTCACATGGTTCCAGAATGTTCATTCCCATTCACACTGTTCTGCTGTTCTAGAATGTTTTCTGGCACTTGTATTGCATTACAATGTCCATCAGAATGTCCATACACTTCTCATTCACTTCTAGAACGTTCTCGTCCACTGGCACACTTCTACAATTCTCTGCCATCCCTCCCAGTGTTCTCTGCTGTTTCAGCCTGTTTTAGAATGTTCTTCACATTGTTCTAGAATGTTCCCTGCTGATTCAGTGTTCTACAGCATACTTCACACTGTTCTAGAACATGCTCCCCATTATTGGTGTTCCAGAGTGTGCCACCATCCATAAGTTCTTATTCTAGGAACATTGCTATTTGTGGGCTCTAGAATGTTCTCCCAACATTCACAAAGTTCTAGCACATTCTCACTCATTTACACTCTTCTAAAATGTTCTCCCATCATTCACACCATTCTAGAATGTTCTCCTATCAACCTCAATGATCTAGAATATTCACAGCTCATTCGCACCATTCTAGAATGTTCTCTGGCCACTTGCACTGTATTAGAAGGTGCATCACAATGTCCTACCATAATTCAGATGTCCTAGAATGTTCTCACCTCATAACCTAGTTCTGGAAGTGTTCTAGAAGGTTCTGTTCTAGAAGGTTTTCCCTATCCACATTGTTCTAGAATGTGCTCACCTCATACACTTGGTTCTAGAATGTTCTCGTCCATTCACACTGTATTAGAATGTTCATCAGAATGTCCTACCATCATCCACACTGTTCTAAAATGTTCTCGTCCACTGACACACTTCTAAATATTCTCCCATCCCTCACACTGTTCTAGAATGTTCTACACTATTCCTCACACAGTTTCTAGAACGTTCTCCATTCATTCACTCTGGTTTATTTGGTTAATCAGCTCCTTTTCTAAAGACTGACTGGGTTAGGGAGTGCTGACTTGGTGGTACTTGATAGTGCAGTGAGCTAGCTTAGCTAGGCCTGTTCCTTTGACTCTGTTAGGGTTCTCGCACTGTCCACTGCTGCTAGCGGAGGGGTCAAGCGCTACGGAGCGGAGCTGAACGGAGGCGGACTGCCAAGGCGGGAAAGCCTGACCCGTATCTCTCAGCCAGAGCCCTGTAAGGCCGGCCAGGACCGGGAGACGGACGGACAGACGGGTGTCATTGTAACCCACTTACTGGGGGAGGTGGGTGAGCTGGAGGCTGCGTCTGCAGAGGTGGTGCTGGATTTGGAGTCGGGGGGCAACGTCAGGCGGGGCAGGGCCGGGGGAGGCGGAGGGGCCAGCATCTGAGAGGAGATGTAGTGAGGGGGGACCTTCACCTGACCACTGCCATTCAGCTGCAGGAGAAAGAGAGAGCAACAGTCAGCCAGGAGCTCCACGGCATGTACAAACACAATCAACTGCTCTCTCTCACTCTCCCGCTCTCTCTCTAGCCTGCCTTCGCTCTACCGTCTACGGGACCGGGACTAGAACATATACCCTCCGACACTTTACTAACACACCGGAACACCTTTCAGCTAACATGCTTACAGACATTCACCGACATCGGGTACATCTCTGGAGGCCTTGACTCGTCCACACGCGGCGAAAGGCCTTGACCGGGACCTAGGGGTAAGAAAGGTGAGTCTGCAGCCAGACGGTCATGGGATCAAATCCCAGAAGTGCCTCTGCTCGTGCCCACTAACCTGCGCCCCCCTCGGCGTCTGCTCCAGGTGCTCCTCCCAGCGTAGGTAGGCAGAGTACTCTACACGGGCCGGTTCAGTGAATGGCACTACGGGTCTTAGAACCGGGCTGTAGTGCTGCAGTGTGTGGTTCTGATATTATAACTTTAATACTGGGACGTATCGCTAGGCTACAACAAACATGCTGGTACATAATCTGTTGAGGAAAAAAGAGTTTTTACTGGTTAAAGGAGCGATATGTAATATCCCGTCACCGTCCGGACCTCTAAACTACTAACTTCACAGAAGAGAGTGATTTTGGAGCGTTTCTATTGGTCCATTCTTCATGAAACCATCACAGCGGTCGTGTTCAGTGACGTAGAACATGAAACTATATTTACTGCACTAGATAATAAAAACAACCATGAATTCCATCAAAGATTACAGCGACACGCTACAGCTCTCCTGTAGGAGTGGTTCTCCCACCACTGCACACAGGTTTGTTGGCGGTGGACTGGGGGGATCCCAGTGTCTCAGGGTGGTCTTTTAAGTCAATCTTACCTTCTGGTTCACCCTGTATTCGAATGTTCTTTACAGGGTTCTAGAGCGTTCTCTGCTGATTCATACTGTATCTGAATGTTCTATACAGGGTTCTAGAGCGTTTTCTGCTGATTCATACTGTATCTGAATGTTCTTTACAGGGTTCTAGAGCATTCTCTGCTGCTTCATACTGTATCTGAATGTTCTATACAGGGTTCTAGAGCGTTCTCTGCTGATTCATACTGTATCTGAATGTTCTATACAGGGTTCTAGAGCGTTTTCTGCTGATTCATACTGTATCTGAATGTTCTTTACAGGGTTCTAGAGCATTCTCTGCTGATTCATACTGTATCTGAATGTTCTATACAGGGTTCTAGAGCGTTTTCTGCTGATTCATACTGTATCTGAATGTTCTATACAGTGTTCTTAAGTGTTCTCTGCTGATTCATACTGTATCTGAATGTTCATTACAGGGTTCTAGAGCGTTCTCTGCTGGTTCATACTGTATCAGAATGTTCTTTACAGGGTTCTAGAGCGTTCGCTGCTGGTTCATACTGTATCAGAATGTTCTTTACAGTGTTCTTAAGTGTTCTCTGCTGTTTTACACTTAATTAGAATGTTCTTTACAGTGTTCTAGAGCGTTCTCTGCTAGTTCATACTGTATCAGAATGTTCTTTACAGGGTTCTAGAGCGTTCGCTGCTGGTTCATACTGTATCAGAATGTTCTGTACAGGGTTCTAGAGCGTTCTCTACTGGTTCATACTGTATCAGAATATTCTATACAGTGTTCTAGAGCGTTCTCTGCTAATTCATACTGTATCTGAATGTTCTTTACAGGGTTCTAGAGCGTTCTCTGCTGGTTCATACTGTATCAGAATGTTCTTTACAGTGTTCTTAAGTGTTCTCTGCTGTTTTACCCTCAATTCGAATGTTCTTTACAATGTTCTTAAGTGTTCTCTGCTGTTTCACACTTTATTAGAATGTTCTTTA
>CM038710.1:47842323-47852323 GCA_021613375.1 Megaleporinus macrocephalus | reverse complement strand
TCTCTCTCTGATCTCTTTTATTTTTCTGTCTGATCTCTCTCACTCTCTCTCTCTCCCTCACGGCTATTTTTTGACTCTGGGGGTTTTCTCCTGCTCTCTCTCTCTCTCTCTCTCTCTCTCTCACTCCGTCAGACTGCACCCAGGTACTGTAACCTCAGCTGCCGCAGCAGTGTGAGACTGGAGGAACTACAGGCTACTCCAAATGCAGACCATCAGCCAAGTCGGAGACCACCCTGCTTTATTTAATTTCCTGTCATAATAGCCATTATGTGCAAGTTAGCTCTCTCTTTCTTTCCGCCTGATCTCTCTCTCTCTCTCTCTCCCCCTCTCTCTCTCTGGGGGGGGGGGGGGGGGGGGGGGGGGGGGGGGGGGGGGGGGGGTCTCTCCTGTCTTTGTAGTGACATCTCTCTCTCTGTAGCTAGTTACTGTCAGCTCAGCAGCAGCAGCAGCGGCGGTGCGAGGCTGGAGTAACTGCAGGTTTGGGAAGGAGCGATGTAAACCCAGCACTAGAGCTGGAACCATCGTAGGCGTGTGATCATACAGTACACATACACAAACCTTCCCTAACCAAAACATACAGAGCTCTGAATGGGTTGCTTGTAAACATGTTGCCGTGGCGTGAACTGAACTGCAGATGGAGGGCAGGAAGAGACGGTCTACATCACACGCCCTCATAGAGTAGATCTAACCAGGAAACCATGAGGAGCTCATCACGAACCCAGAGTTATTATTCATGCACTGATTTACACCCCGAGTTCAATACATCAGCTCCACTGACCATACAGAACCTCCACTCACTGTCCACTGTATCAGCTCCACTGACCATACAGGACCTCCACTCACTGTCCACTGTATCAGCTCCACTGACCATACAGGACCTCCACTCACTGTCCACTGTATCAGCTCCACTGACTATACAGGACCTCCACTCACTGTCCACTGTATCAGCTCCACTGACCATACAGGACCTCCACTCACTGTCCACTGTATCAGCTCCACTGACCATACAGAACCTCCACTCACTGTCCACTGTATCAGCTCCACTGACCATACAGAACCTCCACTCACTGTCCACTGTATCAGCTCCACTGACCATACAGGACCTCCACTCACTGTCCACTGTATCAGCTCCACTGACTATACAGGACCTCCACTCACTGTCCACTGTATCAGCTCCACTGACCATACAGGACCTCCACTCACTGTCCACTGTATCAGCTCCACTGACCATACAGGACCTCCACTCACTGTCCACTGTATCAGCTCCACTGACCATACAGAACCTCCACTCACTGTCCACTGTATCAGCTCCACTGACCATACAAGACCTACACTCACTGTCCACTGTATCAGCTCCACTGACCATACAGGACCTACACTCACTGTCCACTGTATCAGCTCCACTGACCATACAGGACCTCCACTCACTGTCCACTGTATCAGCTCCACTGACTATACAGGACCTCCACTCACTGTCCACTGTATCAGCTCCACTGACCATACAGGACCTACACTCACTGTCCACTGTATCAGCTCCACTGACCATACAGGACCTCCTCTCACTGTCCACTGTATCAGCTCCACTGACCATACAGGACCTCCACTCACTGTCCACTGTATCAGCTCCACTGACCATACAGGACCTCCACTCACTGTCCACTGTATCAGCTCCACTGACCATACAGGACCACCACTCACTGTCCACTGTATCAGCTCCACTGACCATACAGGACCTCCACTCACTGTCCACTGTATCAGCTCCACTGACCATACAGGACCTCCTCTCACTGTCCACTGTATCAGCTCCACTGACCATACAGGACCTCCACTCACTGTCCACTGTATCAGCTCCACTGACCATACAGGACCTCCACTCACTGTCCACTGTATCAGCTCCACTGACCATACAGGACCTCCACTCACTGTCCACTGTATCAGCTCCACTGACCATACAGGACCTCCACTCACTGTCCACTGTATCAGCTCCACTGACCTAGAGGACCTCCACTCACTGTCCACTGTATCAGCTCCACTGACCATACAGGACCTCCACTCACTGTCCACTGTATCAGCTCCACTGACCATACAGGACCTCCACTCACTGTCCACTGTATCAGCTCCACTGACCTAGAGGACCTCCACTCACTGTCCACTGTATCAGCTCCACTGACCATACAGGACCTCCACTCACTGTCCACTGTATCAGCTCCACTGACCTAGAGGACCTCCACTCACTGTCCACTGTATCAGCTCCACTTACCATACAGGACCTCCACTCACTGTCCACTGTATCAGCTCCACTGACCATACAGGAGCTCCACTCACTGTCCACTGTATCAGCTCCACTGACCATACAGGACCTCCACTCACTGTCCACTGTATCAGCTCCACTGACCATACAGGACCTCCACTCACTGTCCACTGTATCAGCTCCACTGACCTAGAGGACCTCCACTCACTGTCCACTGTATCAGCTCCACTGACCATACAGGACCTCCACTCACTGTCCACTGTATCAGCTCCACTGACCATACAGGACCTCCACTCACTGTCCACTGTATCAGCTCCACTGACCTAGAGGACCTCCACTCACTGTCCACTGTATCAGCTCCACTGACCATACAGGACCTCCACTCACTGTCCACTGTATCAGCTCCACTGACCTAGAGGACCTCCACTCACTGTCCACTGTATCAGCTCCACTTACCATACAGGACCTCCACTCACTGTCCACTGTATCAGCTCCACTGACCTAGAGGACCTCCACTCACTGTATCGGCTCCACTGACCATACAGGACCTCCACTCACTGTCCACTGTATCAGCTCCACTGACCATACAGGAGCTCCACTCACTGTCCACTGTATCAGCTCCACTGACCATACAGGAGCTCCACTCACAGTCCACTGCATCAGCTCCACTGACCTAGAGGACCTCCACTCACTGTATCAGCTCCACTGACCATACAGGAGCTCCACTCACTGTATCAGCTCCACTGACCATACAGGAGCTCTACTTACAGACTGTAGTTCATCTGATTCTCTGTATACTTTATTACTCTGTTCTTTAATGATCAGGACCCCCACAGGACCACCACAGAGCTGATACTGTTAGGGAGGTGGGTCATTCTCAGCACTGCAGTGATGCTGATAACGTGTGTGGCGCCGGTGTGAGTGGATCAGACACAGCAGTGCTGCTGCTGGAGTGTTTAAGCACCTCAGTGTCACTGCTGGACTGAGAATCGTCCACCAACCAAAACTATCCAGACAGCAGTGTCCTGTGGGCGGCGTCCTGTGTCCACTGATGAAGAACTAGAGGAACACAAACTGTGCAGCAGCGGATGACTCTCAGTAGAGACTCCCAGTAAAGACTCCCAGTAGAGATTCTCAGTAGACTCTCAGTAAAGACTATAAACTAAGAAACTAAGTAGAAACTCAGCAGAGACTCTAAGTAGAAACTAAGTAAAAACTCAATAGAGACTCTCAGTAGAAACTAAGTAGAAACTAAGTAAAAACTCAGTACAGACTCTCAGTACAGACTCTCAGTAGAAACTAAGTAGAAACTAAGTAAAAACTCAGTACAGACTCTCAGTACAGACTCTCAGTTGAAACTAAGTAGAAACTCTCAGTAGAGACTCAGTAGAAACTCCCAGTAGAGACTCTAGAGAAATAAAGTAGAAACTCAGTAGGGACTCTAAGTAGAAACTAAGTAGAGACTCTTAGTAGAGACTCTCGGTTGAAACAAAGTAGAAACTCAGAGACTCTTAGTAGAAACTCTCAGTAGAGACTCTCAATAGAAACTCATTAGAGACTCTAAGTAGAAACTCAGTACAGACTCTCAGTAGAAACTAAGTAGAAACTAAGTAGAGACTCTCAGTAGAGACTCTCAGTAGAAACTAAGTAGAAACTCTCAGTAGAGACTCTCCGAGAGACTCTCAGTAGAGACTCTCAGTAGAAACAAAGTAGAAACTCAGAGACTCTCATTACAGACTCTCAGTAGAAACTCAGTAGAGACTCTAAGTAGAAACTCAGTACAGACTCTCAGTAGAAACTAAGTAGAGACTCTCAGTAAAGACTCTCAGTAGAGACTCTCAGTAGAGACTCTCAGTAGAAACAAAGTAGAAACTCAGAGACTCTCATTACAGACTCTCAGTAGAAACTCAGTAGAGACTCTCAGTAGAGACTCTTAGTAGGGCAGTTGTGGCCTGAAGGTTAGTGATCCAATCTTGTGAGCAGAAGGTCGCTGGTTCGATCCCTGGGACCGACGGGCCACGACTAAAGTACCCTTGAGCAAGACACCTAACCCCAACTGCTCCCCTGGTGCTGTGGATAGGGCTGCCCACCACCCCTGGCATGTGTGTTCACTGCCCCCTAATGTGAGACCGTAGTTTGTATATTCACTAGTGTGTGTATGTGGGTGTTTCACTGCACAGGTGGGTTAAATGCAGAGATCAAATTCAAAATGTGTGCAAATACGTGACTAATTCTAAATTGTAGAGACTCCGAGTCTGAAACATCTCTATCTTAAAGGCTCTTTAGACCAGTAAATGACGTCTGGACCTCAGGACAGTACTGCTAGTGGGTCCACGCCGGACAGACACTAACAGATATGTAAATGGTTCGGTCTCAGAGCGGGAGCTGTACGCGTGTGTGCTGAAGAGGTGAGGATGGAGGGAAACCAGAGCTGCTAGGTCTGGATGCTCCTACATGTCTGTGGTTGAGCTGCTCGTGCTCAGGTTACAGCAGCTACGCTCAGCGCTGAGCTACAATCCTCCACCCACTGTTTACTCACAGCACGAATACACCAGCCTTACGATTACAGTCACAACAACGTCACCAGAACGTCTGAAGCAGGGGTTCACAGTGACGTTCACAAGTACTCGAGCACTCGGTTAAGGTGTCAGTATTTACTGAGGTCACTAATGCAAATTTAAGGGGGGGGGGGGGGGGGTGTAAACAGAGTCATTCAGAGTGGGTTTGTTGTGAAACACTTTTTTAACACTTTGTTTTAGAGAAGCTTGCCGAGTCAGAGCTGTACACAGTGGTGGTGAATGGAACCAGACGTCCGCCTCTACAAGCCCCTCAGAGTGAGCTGTTACTGTAGATGGTTATGAATACACTGTCTGATGTCTGAGACGCTGCTCTACGGTGGTGTTGAGATGAAAAAAATTACTCAGGTTGCATTTTAATCTATATATTTGAATCATTTCATGGCGGAGGGATACATGGTGGGTGGTGTCAAGAAAATTGCCCCTAAAAAACTATTTTTTGGTTTCTGACTATTTAAACATCATTGACATCACAAATATATAAACTCAGAACACAGGTGTAGCCTTACTGGTGGGTTTGATAATAAATACAATGTTTATATTTGTGTTGTAGACATTGAGACCCCTGGTTACCATCACCACTGTAAAAAAGGGCCACATCACAACAAACCCCAGCTTTTAAACACATGTTATTATTGCGAAATTGTCCACACATCTATTTTTGGGGGGTCTCCCTGCACAGTGCTGCTGTTGGCGAACTGGCTCACCTCTAGGACCACCAAAGGATGCTATGCAGCTCACTCTCTGTCCATGGCACTCTACATGATGTGATTTTTAGGAATTATTTATAATTTCTTTTATTACCATTGAGTTGTTGATCTGTATGTAGAACTGCCACAAATATGAAATCTTCTCTGAGTTATTATTATTATTATTATTATTATTATTATTATTATTATTATTATTATTATTGAACCACAGAGCAGTTTAAATACGTGGGAATACGCCTGGCTCAGTATTTAGTCCTGTGCGCGACCAGAAACTGCTAATTCAGCTTAATTACGCTGCCGGTCTCACAACCAAGCATGGTGCGTGCAGTAATTTGGGGTTGACCATAAATTTATAGGCCACTGTGTACGATGATGTGAAGCCCCTGCCCTGCACATGTGAGCGTTTCCCCTCCTTAACACACCCACCACATGGGCCTGGCAACTGTTAACAAACTCTATCGAGTCTTTAAGTTCTGTTTTTTTTATTTTTTAAGTTAAATTCAGCAAAATATTCATTTTGCATGATTAAATTTTCACTTAGAAAGCATGTAATCTGATGAGTGGAGCCTGATCGTTTGCATACGGCTGTGTTTTCATGTGATTGTTCAAAAGTACTTCCGCTTTTATTAGCTTTATATATTAAAATGAACAGCCCAGCATCACAGTATGGGGTAGAGCAGGGAATGCTGGGTAGGAATCACTCTGAATCATCTGAATCATTCATTCCGCGAGATGTAAACACAGTCACTCAGTGTGGTCTGATGAGAGACGCTTGATTACAGAGAAAATGACACACTCTGATGTGTTCACAGTGGTGGTGGTGGTGATGGGAACCAGGGGTCACCACGTCTACAACACAAACATAGCCACTTTATTCACTATCAGCACCTCCAGTGAACACTACGGGACTAGGTTGCCTCACAATGCCCTACACATGTACCCCTCCGCCATGAAAGCCTCAAAATAAAAACACTAAAACAACGTTTAGAGTCAGAACCTTCAGCCTCAGACGTAGGGCAGTGAACTCATAACCCCTTGCTGTGTTTGAGCTTTTAGAGGTGGACGTCTGGTTCCATTCACCACCACTGTGAGCAGATCTACCTCTGTAAGACTCAGAGCAGAGGGTTTCACGCCAGACCACTCTGAAAAACTTTGTTTACATCACAACCGCTTAATTATGTGAACTTTTGAAAAGTTGGTGGAGTTCCCCTTTTTTTACTTGAGGTTACTCCTGAGGGGGCGAGCAGGCTTACCGGGCTGGGCTGTTGATTGGACGGGTCACAGGCCAGAGAGACCAGGTCCTTGAGCGGGTCTTGCGTGCTGAGGTGGGGGGGGTAGCGGATGGCCGTGTGTGGGAAGTAGGTGGAGGTGGACTGGGGCAGGATGGGGGTAGTTGAAAAATGCAGTGACGAGGAGGGGTGCGGACTCCGAGAGATACCTGCAGGACACCAAGGAGACGAGCTTCAGTTTATATTAAATACACAGTGATGCTTATTACATGCTTATTACATACAAACACGTGTTAACTTTATATAATCGCTTCAATAATAACTGTCTGAGCTCTCTGTATGTGTTATATATATATCATCTATCCATCCATCCATCCATCCATCCATCCGTCCGTCCATCTAACTATGCATCCATTCATCTAGCCATCTCTCTATCTATCCATCTGCCTGTCTGTCTATCCATCCATCTGTCTGTCTGTCTATCTATCTGTCTGTCCATCTATCTATCCATCCTTCCATCCATCTATCTATCTATCTGTTTGTCTGTCCATCCATCTATCCATCCGTCCGTCTAACTATCCATCTATCTATCTATCTATCTATCTATCTATCTATCTATCTATCTATCTATCTGTCCATTCATCTATCCGTCCGTCCATCTATCTATCTATCTATCTATCTATCTATCTATCTATCTATCTATCTATCTGTCCATCAATCTATCCATCCATCTAGCCATCTCTCTATCTATCCATCTGCCTGTCTGTCTATCCATCCATTCGTCTGTCTGTCTGTCTGTCTGTCTATCCATCCATCCATCTATCTGTTTGTCTTTCCATCCATTTGTCTGTCTGTCTGTCTATCTATCTATCTATCTATCTATCTATCTATCTATCTATCTATCTATCTGTCTGTCTGTCTGTCTGTCCATCTATCTTTCTGTGTGTCCATCTATCTATCCATCCCTCCCTCTATTCATCTATCTGTCTGTCTGTCCATCCATCAATCCATCCGTCCGTCTATCTAACTATCCATCCATCTAGCCATCTCTCTATCCATCCATCCGTCTGTCTGTCTATCCATCCGTCTCTGTCCGTCTGCCCATCCACCTATCTATCCATCTGTCTGTCTTTCCATCCATCTATCAATCTGTCTGTCTGTCTATTCATCCCTCTGTCTATCTAACTATCCATCCATCCGTCCGTCCATCCATCTATCCATCCATCCGTCTAACTATCCATCCATTCATCTAGCCATTTGCCGTCTGTCTGCCCATCCACCTATCTATCTGTCTGTTTTTCCATCCATCCATCCACCTATCTATCTGTCTGTTTTTCCATCCATCCATCCATCCATCCATCCATCTGTCTGTCTGTCCGTCCGTCCGTCCGTCCGTCCGTCCGTCCGTCCGTCCGTCCGTCCATCCATCTATCTATCTATCTATCTATCTATCTATCTATCTGTCTATCTATCTATCTATCTATCTATCTGTCTATCTATCTATGGACAGATAAAAACAGACAATGATGTAAACACATGTTTTTCTCTGGTATGTATCAGGTTGTGTGATCAGTGAGGAGCTGTGAGAATGTTTCTGAGCTGTGGAGCGTATGGGATTCTCTATTTACACTAATCCTTCTGGAAATGAAGTATTTACAGAGAGTCTGATTTACATAATTCATCACGACAGCTGCAGTACCGGCGCTAACGCTCCTCTCCCGGTGACATATGGCGGCGATGCTCCACCAGTTCATTTGAACAGCGGCGCTAATTGTTGTAGCAGGGTTGTGCAGACAGTGGAGCGTTGCCAGACAACAGATTACTCCTCATTGTCCCAGAAACAATTACCTGTCACAGCGAGCGCGGCCGTCCGCAGAGCGCCGCACGCCCCTGATAAAGCAGCTCATCACGCACACATGCTAACTGCTCGTCCCGTCCCGGCAGCCTGTCAGGTCCGATCTGCGGCCCGGGCGACGACTCGGACTCTAACACCACTGACAAGTAGCCTGACCGCGGAGCTGCAGACCACCGTTACTCACTGGAGGGTTCCGGGTGGGGTGGCGCCGCAACTTCAGTGATTAATGATGATATCAGTGACTTTTATCACAGGTCGTATACCGTGTGGTCAGCGGTGGTGCCTGGCAGGACTGGAGGCAGGACTGGAGGCAGGACTGGAGGCAGGACTAGAGACAGGCCTAGAGGCAGGCCTAGAGACCCCCACTTTAATCACTGGCCCACTCAAACTGTCTGCTACAACTGACTTCCATTATTAAAATGTTATGAATAAATAAACCAGAATCTACTGCATACACGCAATCCCATTTTTGGAATCCACCAAAGGTTCTGAGGTCTTCCTCTAACACTCCAGTGCCTCTAACACTCCAGTGACTCTAACACTCCAGTGACTCTAACACTCCAGTGCCTCTAACACTCCAGTGACTCTAACACTCCAGTGCCTCTAACACTCCAGTGACTCTAACACTCCAGTGACTCTAACACTCCAGTGCCGGGGTCACTGATAGGCGGGCCGAGGACCGGGTCCAGACCCAGACGTTATCGAGCGTGAACTCAAACCGATAAACTACTGACAGTGATTTAATTCTGACTGTTTATTTTTAGAGGCAGAGCTTTTCTAGTCTTTACGGTATACGGGCTTTACAGCACAGACCAATCACGCGCGCTGTAAGATCACCAAATGCCTCCTCAGCCAATCAGAGCTGTGCAGATTCAGGAGTGAGGCGCGCACACAGGCGAGGTACCAAGTGAGAAGCAGCAGTCGGAGAGTAAAGTGAGTCGGAGAGTAAAGCGAGTCAGAGAGTAAAATGAGTCGGAAAGTAAAGTGAGTCAGAGAGTAAAGTGAGTCAGAGAGTAAAGTGAGTCGGAGAGTAAAGTGAGTCAGAGAGTAAAGTGAGTCAGAGAGTAAAGTGAGTCGGAGAGTAAAGCGAGTCAGAGAGTAAAATGAGTCGGAAAGTAAAGTGAGTCAGAGAGTAAAGTGAGTCGGAGAGTAAAGTGAGTCAGAGAGTAAAGTGAGTCAGAGAGTAAAGTGAGTCGGAAAGTAAAGCGAGTCGGAGAGTAAAATGAGTCGGAGAGTAAAGTGAGTCGGAGAGTAAAGTGAGTCAGAGAGTAAAGTGAGTCGGAGAGTAAAGTGAGTCAGAGAGTAAAGTGAGTCAGAGAGTAAAGTGAGTCGGAAAGTAAAGCGAGTCGGAGAGTAAAATGAGTCGGAGAGTAAAGCGA
>CM038710.1:47829823-47837323 GCA_021613375.1 Megaleporinus macrocephalus | reverse complement strand
GTTTGACTGGTAGTGTATCTAAAACGTTTGAGCTGGTAGTTTATCTAAAACGTTTGGCTGGTAGTGTATCTAAAACGTTTGTCTGGTAGTGTATCTAAAACGTTTGACTGGTAGTGTATCTAAAACGTTTGACTGGTAGTGTATCTAAAACGTTTGACTGGTAGTGTATCTAAAGCGTTTGAGCTGGTAGTGTATCTAAAACGTTTGTCTGGTAGTGTATCTAAAACGTTTGGCTGGTAGTGTATCTAAAACGTTTGACTGGTAGTGTATCTAAAACGTTTGGCTGGTAGTGTATCTAAAACGTTTGACTGGTAGTGTATCTAAAACGTTTGAGCTGGTAGTTTATCTAAAACGTTTGGCTGGTAGTGTATCTAAAACGTTTGTCTGGTAGTGTATCTAAAACGTTTGACTGGTAGTGTATCTAAAACGTTTGGCTGGTAGTGTATCTAAAACGTTTGACTGGTAGTGTATCTAAAACGTTTGACTGGTAGTGTATCTAAAACGTTTGACTGGTAGTGTATCTAAAACGTTTGGCTGGTAGTGTATCTAAAACGTTTGTCTGGTAGTGTATCTAAAACGTTTGACTGGTAGTGTATCTAAAACGTTTGACTGGTAGTGTATCTAAAACGTTTGGCTGGTAGCGTATCTAAAACGTTTGACTGGTAGTGTATCTAAAACGTTTGTCTGGTAGTGTATCTAAAACGTTTGGCTGGTAGTGTATCTAAAACGTTTGACTGGTAGTGTATCTAAAACGTTTGACTGGTAGTGAATCTAAAACGTTTGACTGGTAGTGTATCTAAAACGTTTGACTGGTAGTGTATCTAAAACGTTTGACTGGTAGTGTATCTAAAACGTTTGTCTGGTAGTGTATCTAAAACGTTTGACTGGTAGTGTACTAAAACGTTTGGCTGGTAGTGTATCTAAAACGTTTGACTGGTAGTGAATCTAAAACGTTTGACTGGTAGTGTATCTAAGACGTTTGGCTGGTAGTGTATCTAAAACGTTTGACTGGTAGTGTATCTAAAACGTTTGTCTGGTAGTGTATCTAAAACGTTTGACTGGTAGTGTATCTAAAACGTTTGTCTGGTAGTGTATCTAAAACGTTTGACTGGTAGTGTATCTAAAGCGTTTGACTGGTAGTGTATCTAAAACGTTTGGCTGGTAGTGTATCTAAAACGTTTGGCTGGTAGTGTATCTAAAACGTTTGTCTGGTAGTGTACTAAAACGTTTGTCTGGTAGTGTAATAAAACGTTTGACTGGTAGTGTATCTAAAGCGTTTGACTGTTAGTGTATCTAAAACGTTTGACTGGTAGTGTATCTAAAACGTTTGACTGGTAGTGTATCTAAAGCGTTTGACTGGTAGTGTATCTAAAACGTTTGTCTGGTAGTGTATCTAAAACGTTTGACTGGTAGTGTATCTAAAACGTTTGACTGGTAGTGTATCGAAACGTTTGGCTGGTAGTGTATCTAAAACGTTTGACTGGTAGTGTATCTAAAACGTTTGACTGGTAGTGTATCTAAAACGTTTGACTGGTAGTGTATCGAAACGTTTGACTGGTAGTGTATCTAAAACGTTTGACTGGTAGTGTATCGAAACGTTTGACTGGTAGTGTATCGAAACGTTTGACTGGTAGTGTACTAAAACGTTTGACTGGTAGTGTACTAAAACGTTTGACTGGTAGTGTATCTAAAACGTTTGACTGGTAGTGTATCTAAAACGTTTGACTGGTAGTGTATCTAAAACGTTTGTCTGGTAGTGTATCTAAAACGTTTGACTGGTAGTGTATCTAAAACGTTTGACTGGTAGTGTATCGAAACGTTTGGCTGGTAGTGTATCTAAAACGTTTGACTGGTAGTGTATCTAAAGCATTTGACAGGTAGTGTATCTAAAATGTTTGACCGGTAGTGTATCTAAAACGTTTGACTGGTAGTGTATCTCAAAAGTTTGATAGTGTAATAAAACGTTTGACCAGTAGTGTATCTAAAACGTTTGACTGGTAGTGTATCTAAAGCGTTTGACTGGTAGTGTATCTAAAACGTTTGACTGGTAGTGTAAAAAAAGGTTTGACTGGTAGTGTATCTAAAACGTTTGTCTGGTAGTGTCTCTAAAACGTTTGGGTGGTAGTTTATCTAAAATGTTTGATTGGTAGTGAATCTAAAACGTTTGACCGGTAGTGTAATAAAACGTTTGACTGGTAGTGTATCTAAAACGTTTGACCGGTAGTGTATCTAAAACGTTTGTCTGGTAGTGTACCAAAATGTTTGACCGGTAGTGTATCTAAAACGTTTGACTGGTAGTGTATCTAAAACGTTTGACTGGTAGTGTATCTAAAACGTTTGACTGGTAGTGTATCTAAAACGTTTGTCTGGTAGTGTATCTAAAACGTTTGACTGGTAGTGTATCTAAAACGTTTGACTGGTAGTGAATCTAAAACGTTTGACTGGTAGTGTATCTAAAACGTTTGGCTGGTAGTGTATCTAAAACGTTTGTCTGGTAGTGTATCTAAAACGTTTGAGCTGGTAGTGTATCTAAAACGTTTGGCTGGTAGTGTATCTAAAACGTTTGTCTGGTAGTGTATCTAAAACGTTTGGCTGGTAGTGTATCTAAAACGTTTGACTGGTAGTGTATCTAAAACGTTTGTCTGGTAGTGTATCTAAAACGTTTGACTGGTAGTGTATCTAAAACGTTTGTCTGGTAGTGTATCTAAAACGTTTGACTGGTAGTGTATCTAAAACGTTTGGCTGGTAGTGTATCTAAAACGTTTGACTGGTAGTGTATCTAAAACGTTTGACTGGTAGTGAATCTAAAACGTTTGACTGGTAGTGTATCTAAAACGTTTGACTGGTAGTGTATCTAAAACGTTTGACTGGTAGTGTACTAAAACGTTTGGCTGGTAGTGTATCTAAAACGTTTGACTGGTAGTGAATCTAAAACGTTTGACTGGTAGTGTATCTAAAACGTTTGGCTGGTAGTGTATCTAAAACGTTTGGCTGGTAGTGTATCTAAAACGTTTGACTGGTAGTGTATCTAAAACGTTTGGCTGGTAGTGTATCTAAAACGTTTGGCTGGTAGTGTATCTAAAACGTTCGACTGGTAGTGTATCTAAAACGTTCGTCTGGTAGTGTATCTAAAACGTTTGTCTGGTAGTGAATCTAAAACGTTTGACTGGTAGTGTATCTAAAACGTTTGACTGGTAGTGTATCTAAAACGTTTGGCTCGTAGTGTATCTAAAACGTTTGGCTGGTAGTGTATCTAAAACGTTTGACTGGTAGTGTATCTAAAACGTTTGGCTGGTAGTGTATCTAAAACGTTTGACTGGTAGTGTATCTAAAACGTTTGGCTGGTAGTGTATCTAAAACGTTTGGCTGGTAGTGTATCTAAAACGTTTGACTGGTAGTGTATCTAAAACGTTTGGCTCGTAGTGTATCTAAAACGTTTGGCTGGTAGTGTATCTAAAACGTTTGACTGGTAGTGTATCTAAAACGTTTGGCTGGTAGTGTATCTAAAACGTTTGGCTGGTAGTGTATCTAAAACGTTTGACTGGTAGTGTATCTAAAACGTTTGGCTGGTAGTGTATCTAAAACGTTTGGCTGGTAGTGTATCTAAAACGTTTGGCTGGTAGTGTATCTAAAACGTTTGTCTGGTAGTGTATCTAAAACGTTTGGCTGGTAGTGTATCTAAAACGTTTGGCTGGTAGTGTATCTAAAACGTTTGTCTGGTAGTGTATCTAAAACGTTTGGCTGGTAGTGTATCTAAAACGTTTGGCTGGTAGTGTACTAAAACGTTTGGCTGGTAGTGTATCTAAAACGTTTGGCTGGTAGTGTACTAAAACGTTTGACTGGTAGTGTACTAAAACGTTTGTCTGGTAGTGTATCTAAAACGTTTGGCTGGTAGTGTATCTAAAACGTTTGGCTGGTAGTGTATCTAAAACGTTTGTCTGGTAGTGTATCTAAAACGTTTGGCTGGTAGTGTACTAAAACGTTTGGCTGGTAGTGTACTAAAACGTTTGACTGGTAGTGTATCTAAAACGTTTGACTGGTAGTGTATCTAAAACGTTTGAGCTGGTAGTGTATCTAAAACGTTTGTCTGGTAGTGTATCTAAAACGTTTGGCTGGTAGTGTATCTAAAACGTTTGTCTGGTAGTGTATCTAAAACGTTTGGCTGGTAGTGTATCTAAAACGTTTGTCTGGTAGTGTATCTAAAACGTTTGGCTGGTAGTGTATCTAAAACGTTTGTCTGGTAGTGTATCTAAAACGTTTGGCTGGTAGTGTATCTAAAACCTTTGGCTGGTAGTGTTGATGCTGTTTAGGAGGAAAACTCCTGCAGTCTTAGTTATCTTATTATCTAGATTAACCCTTTATTCAGAGTTTTTGGTCTAAAAGCCCTGACGAGTTAAATCTGTATCAGTTTCTTGTTTGTCAACATGATTTTCACCACGACGTGTTAACTGACAGTGATTTTGATTCCAGTGTAAACAGTTCTGCACATCTCCACTACACCCACATGTACAAAAACCCACAGAACTCTCTCCCACACTCTTCCTGAAGTGAACTTCCCCCCACACAGCAGTGAGTGTCCTATCCTACACACACACACACACACACACACACACACACACACACACACACACAAAATCATAAGTAGATCACAGCGTGGCTTATATAACGACGGCGTGGCCTACTTTAACTCCAGCCAGGTTTGACCAGGTGTTTCACTTCTAGCTGCTTATCCTGCACTTTACTGCACTTCACGGATTCATACTCACACACGCACACTCACGAGATGTAGATGGTGGACCAGATCCATTACCACGCCGTGTCAATGGGTTCTGATTTAATGCGTTCATTATGGCTATCTGATACATTCCTGCTGCACGCACCTGCTCTTCTTACATACTTCACCACTCTGACAGGAGAACCCTCACGACTGCACAGCTTCCCCAACATAGAAACACACGAGTGATCTGGATCATCTCAATCCCATCAACAGTCCTTCCTCTGTTCCTCAGCTAACAGTAGGACGTACTGTACCCACAGCAACAAGCTGAGCGTCCACGCTGTACTCATAAACCAGTTACTGAAATCCATTAGAGAGCGTTCCAGAGGAAAAGCATTCACCTCACTAGTGCTGCCCCTGTGGTAACCAGTGGTGGCCTTCACTGGTCAGATAGGACAATAACAGCAAGTCTTATATTTCTTATATACAGGGGTTGGACAATGAAACTGAAACACCTGGTTTTAGACCACAGTAATTGATTAGTATGGTGTAGGGCCTCCTTTTACGGCCAATACAGCGTCAGTTGGTTTTGGGAATGACATATACAAGTCCTGCACAGTGGTCAGAGGGACTTTAACCATTCTTCTTGCAGGACAGTGTTCAGGTCACTACGTGATGCTGGTGGAGGAAAACTCACCAGATATTTAGATCTGGTGACTGTGCAGGCCATGGGAGATGTTCAACTTCACTTTCATGTTCATCAAACCATCTTTCTCCAGTCTTGCTGTGTGTATTGTCATCCTGATACACGGCACCATCTTTAGGATACAATGTTTGAACCATTGGATGCACATGGTCCTCCAGAATGGTTCGTTAGTCCTTGGCAGTGACGCCCATCTAGCACAAGTATTGGGCCAAGGGAATACCATGATATGGCAGCCTAAACCATCACTGATCCACCCCCATGCTTCACTCTGGGCATGCAACAGTCTGGGTGGTACTCTTCTTTGGGGCTTCTCCACACCGTAACTCTCCCGGATGTGGAGAAAACAGTAAAGGTGGATCATCAGAGAACAATACATGTCTCACATTGTCCACAGCCCAAGATTTGATCTCCTTGCACCATTGAAACCGACGTTTGGCACGAGTGACCAAAAGTTTGTCTATAGCAGCCCGGCCATGTATATTGACCCTGTGGAGCTCCTGATGGACAGTTCTGGTGAAAGAGGAGAAGCTGAGGAGCACATTTAACTCTGCCGTGATTTGATCAGCTGTGGTTTTATGTTTTTTCGGATACAATCCGGGTTAGAACCCAACATCCCTTTCAGACAGCTTCCTCTCGCGTCCACAGTTAATCCTTTTGAATGTGGTTCGTCCTTCTTGGTGTTATGCTGACGTTACCCTGGATACCGTGGGTCTTGATACATCACAAAGACTTGCTGTCTTGGTCACAGATGCGCCAGCAAGACGTCCACCAGCAGTTTGTCCTCTTTTGAACTCTGGTACGTCCCATAATGTTGTGTTATTGTAATATTCTGAGCTAAACTGTGCTCTTACCTGCTAACTGAACTTCACACTCTGCTCTTACTGGTGCAGTTAATGAAGACTGACCACCAGACTGGTCCAATTTAGCCATGAAACCTCCCACACTAACATGACAGGTGTTTCAGTTTCATTGTCCAACCCCTATATATATATATATATATATATATATATATATATATATATACACTATATACACTGTATATCACTCAGTCACTGTATCACCAAACTTAATAACTCAATAAAAGCAAGTCTTATATTTCTTAACCGGACTTTGGACACCCCTGCCTCATACGCTTCTATGCACAACATGTGTTTCTACACTTCTAGTCTGTTTTTGCTGCTTGCAGTGAGCAGCAGGCTAAAGGTTTCCACGACTGTCCAGGAGATCATTCTCCTTGACCAAGAAATCCTGGAAGACGCAGCTTTTTGAAATCCTGGTTGGGTAGAAGGTCTGGGCTCCAAGGCTTCCACATGAGCTTTTAACAGTAACAGTGTCAGATCTGTATTTAAACCTGCTCTTTATGCCCCAGAAGACGAGGCCGGAGCATCTCTCTAGTCGTGCCGTAATTTAAAGAGTGCGCACATGTGTGATTTCTCATTTTCACTCTTTCAGCTTCAGCAGCCAGGTGTAGAAGTGCTGAAGTGGTGATGTGGATGCAGGAATCTGTGACGCACTCCAGTAGAGCAGATATACGTACCATTCACATCAGCTTTTAAATACTGAACAGAGGAAGGAATACAGAGCGTAGTTCTAGTACTGTACTCTAATCACCACGTTCTACACTCACAGACTGTAGTTCATCTGATTCTCTGTATACTTTATTACTCTGTTCTTTAATGATCAGGACCCCCACAGGACCACCACAGAGCAGATACTATTAGGGAGGTGGATCATTCTCCAGGTGGTGTGTTGTGCTGGTATGAGTGGATCAGACACAGCAGTGCTGCTGCTGGAGTGTTTAAACACTGTGTCCACTCACTGTCCACTCTATTAGACACTCCTACTACTTGCTGGTCCACCTTGTAGATGTAAAGTCAGACACAGTAGCTCATCTGCTGCTGCACAGATCAGTGGACACAGGATGCCGCCCACAGGTCACTGCTGTCTGGATAGTTTTGGTTGGTGGACGATTCTCAGTCCAGCAGCACTGCTGTGTCTGATCCACTCACACCAGCACAACACACATTAACACACCACCACCACGTCAGTGTTACTGCAATGCTGAGAACGACCCACC
>CM038710.1:47812323-47819823 GCA_021613375.1 Megaleporinus macrocephalus | reverse complement strand
TCTCCAGCATACCGAGGTGAACTGCAGAAGTCTTAGAGAAGAAGATCAACACTGTAAATATGAAGTCTTTACTTAAACTGGATGTGTTTGTTAATAAAGAGTTAACACACGTATGGAATGATTATAATTAACTTCATTAAACCATATAAACATCTGACCACAGCTTCTACACCAACTGAGACAGCAAACTTGGTGAAAACCAACATTCGTTATTGTATATATTAATATATGCACATTTAATATGCAGTGGTATATGACCTGAAGAGGGCCAGACATGCTAATGAACTGAAACACATTTGCAGAAGAATCCGTCACTGCTGAGCAGCTTGGTGGAGGTGATGCTGCTAAAGAGGATCTACAGCGTTTAGTTACTGTTTCTATACTGTATTGTGGATGTTACTCAATGGGTGTGTCTCAAATCCTACTGAGCTCCTACATAGGCAGCACTTTACGTCATAGTATGCGCTCCTGACATGTAGACTGTCCCAATTCTTACATACCTTAAACATACTGTCTACTGAGGAACCTTATTTACACCTGATTTTAAAGAAGCATCAAACGCTTCCTCAGCCACTAAGACAATCCCATGATGCACCGCAGGCTAATCTAGGAGCAGTGAAGTGGTTTTAAAATGTGAGTTATTTTGATTCTCTGGAGTTTTAATGTGTTTCTGGTCATATAATCACACAGAACAGTATTTAATTATCAACTCTGTAACGAGTCCTTCACCATTTACACTTTATACTCCACACATTAACATTTATGCTAGCAGATTTTTTAGTCTCGGGCTATTGTTTTAGATGCCGGCCGGTAGCTTAGCAACCAGCTAAACCACCGGTGACGTGCTGCAGTGGGCGGGAACAAGCCGTGACGCAGTCTCTCTCTAACTAGAGCGTCTCAGTAATCTGTTTACACACTCACTACCTAGACAGCCTACTTACACACTCACTACAAGACAGTTACTTACACACTCACTACCTAGACAGCCTACTTAGACACTCACTACCTAGACAGCCCTACTTACACACTCACTACCTAGACAGCCTACTTACACACTCACTACCTAGACAGCCTACTTACACACTCACTACCTAGACAGCCTACTTAGACACTCACTACCTAGACAGCCTACTTACACACTCACTACCTAGACAGTCTACTTACACACTCACTACCTAGACAGCCCACTTACACGCTCACTACCTAGACAGCCTACTTACACACTCACTACCTAGACAGCCTACTTACACACTCACTACCTAGACAGCCTACTTAACAACTCACTACCTAGACAGCCTACTTACACACTCACTACCTAGACAGCCTACTTACACACTCACTACCTAGACAGCCTACTTACACACTAACTACCTAGACAGCCTACTTACACACTCACTACCTAGACAGCCTACTTACACACTCACTACCTAGACAGCCTACTTACACACTCACTAGGATTTGAGACACAGCCAAAGTGTTCAATAAAAGACAAACTGTACAACTGTGTGTGTTTGTGTGCGTTTTATTAGTAATCAATGCAGAATTTTAGGGAATTCCAAAGAGCTCACTGTAGTTAGCTGTATGGATCTATAATGTGTGTAGGTGAATGTGTGTGTACTGGTTCTTTGAAAAGAGAGTGTGTGCATATGTGCTTGTGTGTGTGTGTGTGTATGTGTGTGTACATAATGAATTGTGGGAGTAGTTGTGTGTGTGTGTGTGTGGGTGGGTGCTGACCCGCTGGAGGACGTGCTGGGTAGGGTTCTCCTCATGGCCACGCCTGTGGGGTTGAGATCGTAGGCCAGGTGCCCCTGCAGCTCCCCAAGAGAGAAGTTTGGCCCTGTTCCCGTCACCACCGGCGCTACACAAAATACAGAAGCTAAAATTAGTGATATATCGTCTCCACCAGGATAATATCCCAAACACGATACACAACTGCGTTTAAATCAATTTCATAATAAAAAACTTTACTAAAGAGCATTATAGAATAAGGCATTGTTACAGATTACAGCCCTATAGGACAGCACTACAGTATGAGATGATTACAGATTACAGTCCTATAAGACAGCATTATAGAATAAGGCATTGTTACAGATTACAGTCCTATAGGACAGCACTGCAGTATGAGTCAGTGATTACAGATGAGGTGGTGTTACAGATTACAGCCCTATAGGACAACATTATAGAATAAGGCATTGTTACAGATTACAGCCCTATAGGACAACATTATAGAATAAGGCATTGTTACAGATTACAGACCTATAGGACAGCACTACAGTATGAGATGATTACAGATTACAGTCCTATAAGACAGCATTATAGAATAAGGCATTGTTACAAATTACAGCCCTATAGGACAGCATTATAGAATAAGGCATTGTTACAGATTACAGTCCTATAGGACAGCACTGCAGTATGAGTCAGTGATTACAGATGAGGTGGTGTTACAGATTACAGCCCTATAGGACAACATTATAGAATAAGGCATTGTTACAGATTACAGACCTATAGGACAGCACTACAGTATGAGATGATTACAGATTACAGTCCTATAGGACAGCATTATAGAATAAGGCATTGCTACAGATTACAGTCCTATAGGACAGCACTGCAGTATGAGTCAGTGATTACAGATGAGGTGGTGTTACAGATTACAGCCCTATAGGACAGCCCTGCAGTATGAGACAGTGTTATATTACATACTATACTATACTATACTATACTATACTATACTATACTATACTATACTATACTACACTATACTATAGTGCATACAGCTCTGAAGTACTGGTGCAGTCAGAGAAAAGAGTGCAGGACTATGTCCTTATTAAATAAAGACTATGGAGATGTTTCTGGGCTCAGACAATGAAAACAATGGCCCGTTTGTTTCCGCAGGTAATGCCTAGTAACAGAGCAGTGCTGCCAGAGCTGCTCCCCAGGCAGCCAATCACTCCAGCTCCACCTAACCGCAGATACTCGCTCTACCACACGCTCACACATGCAGGCAGTTAAATCAAGTCAACTCAAGTAAAAGTTTATATATAGCGGTTTTCACAACAGATGCTGTCCCAAAGCAGCTTTAGAGGGGCCCGAAGCCCCCCAGTGAGAAAGGCTAGCATGTCAGTGGTAAGAAAAACCCCCCTCAGAGAAAGAAACCTGGAGAGGAACCAGAGAGGAACGCTGGTGCACACAGCACAACAAAACAACACAACCAGAGCAACATGTACAACGGATACGAGTTCCGGCTGCTGGGCTGATACTGTATCCCAGGTGGTTGCTAAGTAATAAGAGCAGTGTCCACATACTTTTGGCTACAGAGAGTGACAATTGCTATGTTGTTTTACTTTTATGTAATAAACTGGCTGCTAGGCTGCGTGTGCATAAGGCCCCCCAGCCCAACAGCACACAGTCACATCCGTACTTCACCAGCAGTGCCCTGTTTCAGAAACAAGAATTCCAAAAGTGCACTACTCAGAGAGGTGTAGTACGGTGGTGTAGTGGTCAGTACGGTGGTGTAGTGGTTAGTACGGTGGTGTAGTGGTTAGTATGGTGGTGTAGTGGTCAGTACGGTGGTGTAGTGGTTAGTACGGTGGTGTAGTGGGTTAGTATGGTGGTGTAGGGGTTAGTATGGTGGGTGTAGTGGTCAGTATGGTGGTGTAGTGGTCAGTACGGTGGTTGTAGTGGTTAGTACGGTGGTGTAGTGGTTAGTATGGTGGTGTAGTGGTCAGTACGGTGGTGTGTGGTTAGCTATGGTGGTGTAGCTGGTTAGTATGGTGGTGTTAGTGGTCAGTACGGTGGTGTAGTAGTTAGTATGGTGGTGTAGTGGTTAGTATGGTGGTGTAGTGTTAGTATGGTGGTGTAGTGGTCAGTATGGTGGTGTAGTGGTTAGTATGGTGGTGTAGTGGTTAGTATGGTGGTGTAGTGGTTAGTATGGTGGTGTAGTGGTTAGTATGGTGGTGTAGTGGTCAGTATGGTGGTTGTAGTGGTTAGTATGGTGGTGTAGTGGTCAGTACGGTGGTGTAGTAGTTAGTATGGTGGTGTAGTGGTTAGTATGGTGGATGTAGTGGTTAGTATGGTGGTGTAGTGGTTAGTATGGTGGTGTAGTGGTCAGTACGGTGGTGTAGTGGTTAGTATGGTGGTGTAGTGGTCAGTAAGGTGGTGTAGGTGGTCAGTATCGGTGGTGTAGTAGTTAGTATGGTGGTGTAGTGGGTTAGTATGGTGGTGTAGTGGTTAGTACGGTGGTGTAGTGGTTAGTATGGTGGTGTAGTGGTCAGTACGGTGGTGTAGTGGTCAGTACCGGTGGGTGTAGTAGTTAGTACGGTGGTGTAGTGGTTAGTATGGTGGTGTAGGGGTTAGTATGGTGGTGTAGTGTTAGTATGGTGGTGTAGTGGTCAGTACGGTGGTGTAGTGGTTAGTATGGTGGTGTAGTGGTCAGTATGGTGGTGTAGTGGTCAGTACGGTTAGTGTAGAAGTTAGTATGGTGGTGTAGTGGTTAGTATGGTGGTGTAGTGGTTAGTACGGTGGTGTAGTGGTTAGGGTTAGTATGGTTGGGAGTGGTCAGTACGGTGGTGTAGTGGTCAGTACGGTGGTGTAGTAGTTAGTATGGTGGTGTAGTGGTTAGTATGGTGGTGTAGTGGTTAGTATGGTGGCTGTAGTGGTTAGTATGGTGGTGTAGTGGTCAGTTACGGTGGTGTAGTGGTTAGTATGGTGGTTGTAGTGGTCAGTATGGTGGTGTAGTGGTCAGTACGGTGGTGTAGTGGTTTGTACGGTGGTGTAGTGCGTTAGTACGGTGGTGTAGTGGTCAGTATGGTGGTGTTAGTGTGTTAGTAATGGTGGTGTAGTGGTTAGTATGGTGGTGTAGTGGTCAGTACGGTGGTGTAGTGGTTAGTATAGTGGTGTAGTGGTCAGTACGGTGGTGTAGTGGTCAGTACGGTGGTGTAGTGCTCCGCTCAGGAAACCCGCCCGCTCGTCTCTCAGGACACAGATTTCATTTGGAGACTAAATCAACAGCGAGATCCTTTAAAGGTCCCGTCCTGCAAAAACACACTCTTTATGCAGATCGCCCTGGGGGGCTGGGGGGGGGGGGGGGGCTGGGGGGGGGGGGGGCTGTAGAGAGACGCGTACGCCGGTTAACAGACCTTTGTTGAAGCCGCTCCAGTCACTGGGAGCTTTGCAGGGACTCCACACTGCAGCATAATATAACCGCGGCGTCTGATTCGCTACGCTCACCATGAGGTATGAAGAGACAGCGCCACCTCAGAGGGGGGTCCGGTTCTTTGAGGTCACTGCTTGACAAATGACAGCCTCGCAGTACACGGTTTACTGACACGAGGTTCCTTTTTCGTTTTCATAGAAAAATAATTGAATAAGAATTTAATAACCACATGACATACACCAGATTATTCAGCAACAGTTCCTCTTTAATATTACACATAGATACAGTATAAAAACGGTCTATATGTTTATATCAGTCTATGAGCTGATACATTACAACAAGGCCAACTAGTGGTTGGAGGTTTAAACACAACTCTAAATGATGTCGTCTCCTGGAAATCTGATTTAAATGCTGATGCATCTTTAAAATGTTTCCCGGGCATTTCACACACTGGGATCAGCACCCGGTGTACCCGGTGGTGGTGGTGCTGGTGATGGGCTGACAGGCTATGCAAGGTGGTGGTGCTGGTGATGGGTTGACGGGCTGTACGGCAACGGTGGTGGTGGTGGTGGTGCTGGTGATGGGCTGACAGACTGTGCGGTGGTGGTGGTGCTGGTGATGGGCTGACGGGCTGTGTGGGGGTCGTGGTGGTGGTGGTGGTGGTGGTGGTGGAGTGAGGGCTGTGTGGGGGTGGTGGTGGGCTGACGGGCTGTGTGGGGGCTGGAGTGGTGGTGGAGCTGACTGGGCTGTGTGGGGGTGGGTGTGGTGGGCTGACGGGCTGTGTGGGGTGGTGGTGGTGGAGCTGACAGGCTCTGCGGTGGTGGTGGTGGTGGAGCTGACGGGCTGTGTGGGGGTGGTGGTGGTGGAGCTGACGGGCTGTGCGGTGGTGGTGGTGGTGGAGCTGACGGGCTGTGTGGGGGTGGTGGTGGTGGAGCTGACGGGCTGTGTGGTGGTGGTGGAGCTGACGGGCTGTGTGGGGGTGGTGGTGGTGGTGGAGCTGACGGGCTGTGTGGGGGTGGTGGTGGTGGAGCTGACGGGCTGTGTGGGGGTGGTGGTGGTGGTGGTGGTGGAGCTGACGGGCTGTGTGGTGGTGGTGGTGGAGCTGACGGGCTGTGTGGTGGTGGTGGTGGAGCTGACGGGCTCTGCGGTGGTGGTGGTGGTGGTGGTGGAGCTGACGGGCTGTGTGGTGGTGGTGGTGGTGGTGGAGCTGACGGGCTGTGTGGTGGTGGTGGTGGTGGTGGTGGAGCTGATGGGCTGTGCGGTGGTGGTGGTGGTAGAGCTGACGGGCTCTGTGGTGGTGGTGGTGGTGGAGCTGACGGGCTGTGTGGTGGTGGTGGTGGTGGAGCTGACGGGCTCTGCGGTGGTGGTGGTGGTGGTGGAGCTGACGGGCTCTGCGGTGGTGGTGGTGGTGGTGGAGCTGACGGGCTGTGTGGGGGTGGTGGTGGTGGAGCTGACGGGCTGTGTGGGGGTGGTGGTGGTGGAGCTGACGGGCTGTGTGGGGTGGTGGTGGTGGTGGTGGTGGGCTGACGGGCTGTGTGGGGGTGGTGGTGGTGGAGCTGACGGGCTGTGCGGTGGTGGTGGAGCTGACGGGCTGTGTGGGGGTGGGGTGGTGGTGGTGGAGCTGACGGGCTGTGTGGGGGTGGTGGTGGAGCTGACGGGCTGTGCGGTGGTGGTGGAGCTGACGGGCTGTGTGGGGGTGGTGGTGGTGGTGGTGGTGGAGCTGACGGGCTGTGGGGGGTGGTGGTTGAGCTGACGGCTGTGTGGGGTGGTGGTTGAGCTGACGGGCTGTGTGGGTGGTGGTGGAGCTGACGGGCTGTGTGGGGGTGGTGGTGGTGGAGCTGACGGGCTGTGTGGGGGTGGTGGTGGTGGTGGTGGTGGTGGAGCTGACGGGCTGTGTGGGGGTGGTGGTGGTGGTGGAGCTGACGGGCTGTGTGGGGGTGGTGGTGGTGGAGCTGACGGGCTGTGCGGTGGTGGTGGTGGTGGTGGTGGTGGAGCTGACGGGGGGTGGGGGGGTGAGCTGACGGGCTGTGTGGTGGTGGTGGTGGTGGTGGGAGCTGACGGGCTGTGTGGGGTGGTGGTGGTGGAGCTGACGGGCTGTGTGTGGTGGTGGTGGTGGTGGAGCTGACGGGCTGTGTGGGGGTGGTGGTGGGTGGAGCTGACGGGCGGGCTGTGTGGTGGTGGTGGTGGTGGAGCTGACGGGCTGTGTGGTGGTGGTGGTGGTGGAGCTGACGGGCTGTGCGGTGGTGGTGGTGGAGCCGACGGGCTGTGCGGTGGTGGTGGTGGTGGAGCTGACGGGCTGTGGGGGGTGGTGGTGGTGGAGCTGACGGGCTGTGTGTGGGGGGTGGTGG
>CM038710.1:47786207-47803707 GCA_021613375.1 Megaleporinus macrocephalus | reverse complement strand
ATCAGGGTTTATTTCTCAGAAGGGTGAGGCAGAGCATCCTCTGTGATTTGCACAGCAGCACTAAACACATGTCCAACGGCCGACTGCCACTCAGCGTACCTGGGATTCTCCGACCCGGCGCTTCCGAGTACCGTAGCTACCCGCCAGCACTGAGACGCTTCTCAGAAGACCTCCTTCTCAGTTCATCTCACGAGGTGATCAAAGCCATCAGAGGTGATGCTCACGTAACGGGTTCAAGTGGAACCAGACCTCACAGAGTCCACAAACATCTGCTCAATTAAAAATCAGATTGAGAAGATTTGTCTCAGACTGTCTCAGGCTCAGAGCTTCACCATAGACCCTGTCTCTGACTGTGTCTCAGACTAAGAGCTTCACCTTAGACCCTATCTCAGACTGTCTCAGACGCAGAGCTTCACCTCAGACTCTGTCTCAGACTAAGAGCTTCACCTTAGACCCTATCTAAGACTGTCTTAGACTCAGAGCTTCACCTCAGACTCTGTCTCAGACTGTCTCAGACTCAGAGCTTCACCGTAGACCCAGTCTCAGACTCAGAGCTTCACCTCAGACCCTATCTCAGACTGTCTCAGATTCAGAGCTTCACCTCAGACTCTGTCTCAGACTAAGAGCTTCACCTTAGACCCTATCTCAGACTGTCTCAGACGCAGAGCTTCACCTCAGACTCTGTCTCAGACTAAGAGCTTCACCTTAGACCCTATCTCAGACTGTCTCAGACGCAGAGCTTCACCTCAGACTCTGTCTCAGACTAAGAGCTTCACCTTAGACCCTATCTAAGACTGTCTTAGACTCAGAGCTTCATCTCACTCTGTCTCAGACTGTCTTAGACTCAGAGCTTCACCTTAGACCCAGTCTCAGACTCAGAGCTTCACCTCAGACCCTATCTCAGAAGGTAATGTTAGGACTCCTACTGGTATAAGAGTAAGGTGGTGATCATACAGCTCATAGATGAAGACCACTGAGACCAGCATATCAGGAAATCTCACGTATCACAGCTACTAAGTTCTACCAACATCACACAGAGTCAGTCTCATTTCGTCCACTCTACTACCGTCTGTGGTTTTCTAGCTCGTGATTGTCTCGTTGCTTCAAGCCTAAACCTCCTAAAGAAGCCTGTGTAGCACAGAAGGTTTAACTAGATTTGGCTCTAGATGTTGTGACAGGTTCTGCTAAGCGAAGTGAGGTAAAGCTCTCACGGAGGAAACATCCGCTACCAGCAGCTTTGGCCGGCTACCAAAATTCAATCCTTCAAAGGTACCAGCTGAACGGCTTCAGTACTATCGAGTATCAAAACATCTCAGCTATGGATTCTGAGAAGCAGCCCTACGAGTAAGAGAACCGAGTCACTTCCAAACCAGAAGAACCCTAACCAGCACAAAGACCAGCTCCGACCAAACACCTGGACGCGACAGACAAGAGGGTACCATGCTGACTCACCTCTCTCCTGCACGAAGTAAGCCAGGTAGAGGTCCAGCTCCTTGACCGAAACACTGATGTGGTGCGGCTGCACGCACAGGATGTGGTTGGAGCACTGGCCTCCCTTCACCAGCCGCTCGCCGTCCGTGCTCTCCAGCGGGATGCCCTTGAAGAGGATGACCATGACCAGGTCCAGCCTCCACACTTTGTCCGCCTGCCTGAGGCAGTCGATCCGCCTCATCTTGCCCTTCTGGTCCGGGTTGGACAGGACGCAGCACGGCGCCTTCTTCCCCGTGATGGACAGCACGAAGTCCTCGCGGCACTCGGGCCGGATGTCCTTGCGGAGTTTGGCCAGGAGGCGCGAGGCCCACTTCTGCTTGACCTCGGGCTTCTCGCCCAGCAGCTCGTCCTTGACGGCGCGCTCCTCGTCCTTGGTCATGCGCTTCTCGTGCTTCTTGAAGTACTTGCGCTTGCGCGCCTGCAGGTTGAACCAGGTGTAGGCGAAGGCGCGGACGTGCGGGAGCAGCGCCTCGATGAACGGATGGAACTCGTCCTGAGGGAAGGGAAGGAACAGAGGGATCAGTGAAAGGAGAGAAACATGATCGCACACACACCAACGGGGCGAGACTGACTCGAGTCCACGAAGACGAACACGAACTCTGGTTAAGCCTTCGAAGGCGCGGTCAGGAAGGAGAACTACTACTCTCGTTTAGTTGGGCGACATCAACTGTAAGACCCTCAGGGTCACCACGGGGTCATCAGCAATCTAACCTTTGTACTTAAAAACCTTTAGAAATGGGCTGTTTCTATTGGACAATGACCATCAGAGAAGACCACCACCTACACATTTAAACACCAGTACTGTGATGATCATGTAGCGTTGCTCTTCTTTAAGATCCAAACAGAACATCAACAAAACAACTACTGTGAATCAAACAGGGGTGCTCAAACTTTTGCACACAGAGCAAAACCTTCGTAGCGAGGTCATTAAATATTATACAATACGATCAAATTAACAATCCTACTGTTGAATACTATAAAGCGCTTAGTATTACTAAGTACATACTATAAAGTACTCAGTATTACTCAGTACATACTATAAAGCTTTCAGTATTACTCAGTATATACTATAAACCATTCAGTATTAATCCATACATACTATAAAGTATTCAGTACTATTCAGTACGCACAATACAGTATTTAGTATTATTCAGAACATAATTTAAAGTATTTCGTATTACTCAGTATGTACTATAAAGTATTCCGTATTATTCAGTATGTACTATTAATTATTTAGTATTATTCAGTGTGTACTATAAAGTATTCAGTATTAGTCAGTATGTACTATAAAGTATTCAATATTAGTCAGTATGTACTATAGAGTATTCAGTATTGCTCAGTATGTACTATAGAGTATTCAGTATTGTTCAGTATGTACTATAAAGTATTCTGTATTATTCAGTATGTAAAATAAAGTATTCAATATTATTCAGTATGTAATTTAAAGTACTTAGTATTATTCAGTATGTAATATAAAGTATTTATTATTCAGTTTGTACTATCTAGTATTCAGTATGTACTATACAGCATTCAGTATGTACTATAAAGTATTCAGTATGTACTATACAGTATCCAGTATTCAGTATGTACTATCCAGTATTCAGTATGTACTATAAAGTATTCAGTATGTACTATACAGTATCCAGTATTCAGTATGTACTATCCAGTATTCAGTATGTACTATACAGTATTCAGTCTGTACTATCCAGTATTCAGTATGTACTATAGAGTATTCAGTATGTACTATACAGTGTTCAGTATGTACTATCGAGCATTCAATATGTACTATACAGTATTCAGTATGTACTATACAGTATTCAGTATGTACTATAAAGTATTCAGTATTATTCAGTATGTACTATAAAGTATGCAATATTAGTCAGTATATACTATAGAGTATTCAGTATTGCTCAGTATGTACTATACAGTATCCAGTATTCAGTATGTACTATCCAGTATTCAGTATGTACTATCCAGTATTCAGTATGTACTATACAGTATTCAGTCTGTACTATCCAGTATTTAGTATGTACTATACAGTATTCAGTATGTACTATCCAGTATTCAGTATGTACTATCCAGTATTCAGTATGTACTATAAAGTATTCAGTATTATTCAGTATGTACTATACAGTATTCAGTCTGTACTATCGAGTATTTAGTATGTACTATACAGTATTCAGTATGTACTATACAGTATTCAGTATGTACTATAAAGTATTCAGTATTATTCAGTATGTACTATACAGTATTCAGTATGTATTATCCAGTATTCATTATGTACTATAAAGTATTCAGTATTATTCAGTATGTACTATACAGTATTCAGTATGTACTATCCAGTATTCAGTATGTACTATAAAGTATTCAGTATTATTCAGTATGTACTATACAGTTTTCAGAATGTACTATAAAGTATTCAGTATTATTCAGTATGTACTATACAGTATTCAGTATGTACTATACAGTATTCAGTATGTACTATAAAGTATTCAGTATTATTCAGTATGTACTATTCAGTATTCAGTATGTACTATAAAGTATTCAGTATTATTCAGTATGTACTATAAAGTATTCAGTATTATTCAGTATGTACTATTCAGTATTCAGTATGTACTATAAAGTATTCAGTATTATTCAGTATGTACTATTCAGTATTCAGTATGTACTATAAAGTATTCAGTATTATTCAGTATGTACTATAAAGTATTCAGTATTATTCAGTATGTACTATTCAGTATTCAGTATGTACTATAAAGTATTCAGTATTATTCAGTATGTACTATTCAGTATTCAGTATGTACTATAAAGTATTCAGTATTATTCAGTATGTACTATAACTCTAGTCAGTCCTGCAGTTGAGGCGGTGTGGAACTGAAGCGTGTAGAGTTTAATGAGTTAATTACTGGCTGCGCCTCTTTATCGTCTCTAAGATGAAACATTAATTGTTGCTATGCGTCCAGCGAGCTTTGGGAGCAGCAGATTTATGGGCGAGCGCTGCAGAGCTGCTCTGCGGATGTTGTCGAGGAGGCGCGTGCGGCGCCGTGCACAGGAGGCTTTTCAGTAAAACATCACAAAGCCGCAGAACCCGGTCGGCCCGGCGCGAGCGGCCAGTCCTCATTTATCCAATTACGATTTGTTGACTATTTTCCCTCTTAGTGGTAACTTTCGACAACAATACACATCTGCGTGCCTCCCAGGCTGCCGGCGACCACAGCGCCTCAGCAGTTTAGAGCCTGATCACTCTGCAGCCCTTCGTTTGGTCTCGCTAATCACTTCCATGCTCTTGCACTGCTACAAACCGTATGCCAGCGCCGGGCTTGCAGCACCAAAGCCAAAAAAAAAAAAAAAAAAAAAAGCTGACTGAACATGCACATCTACACGCTTCCAAACAACCAGGTCTGTGCACGGTGCAAACACTGCAGAGTAGAGTCTCCATGTGTTTGTACTTGTGCACGAGGACAGTCATAACAAGAGCACACATGCCAGCACGGCAAAAAAAAACAAATTTACAAAAAAAACAACTATCGTTATGGTTGGGACTGAATGGGAGGAGTGATCTGGCAACCCATACGAGAGTTCTGAGGCTGATACAGATTTTAAGGGGACTAAAAAGACATATACCTGATAGTCTTGGCTGATATCATTATTATTATTATATATAAACAGAGCTTATTGAATACATATGACTTATTATGAACATATACTAACCAATAGGACGGTCACACTTCAACACAAATATATATAATTAAATAATTAACATCAATTAGATCCATTAAATGCTGTACAGTCAGACTGTTTTCCTGTTACACACAGGTTGTGCTGTGTTTCCACATGTATTATCCGAAAGTATATAGTATTCAGTATTATTCAGTATGTACTATACAGTATTCAGTATTACTGACTATGTACTATAAAGTATTCTGTATTATTCTGTATGTACTATAAAGTATTCAGTATTATTCACTATGTAATATAAAGTATTCAGTATTATTTAGTATGCATTATACAGTCAGTAATCAGTATTATTGACTGTGCTACACAGTATTCAGTATTATTCAATATGTACTATAAAGTATTCAGTATTATTCACTATGTAATATAAAGTATTCAGTATTATTTAGTATGTACTATAAAGTATTCAGTATTATTCACTATGTAATATAAAGTATTCAGTATAATTTAGTATGCATTATACAGTAATCAGTATTATTGACTATGTACTACACAGTATTCAGTATTATTCAGTATGTACTAAACAGTATTCAGTATTATTCAATATGTAATATAAAGTATGCAGTATTATTCACTATGTAATATAAAGTATTCAGTATTATTTAGTATGCATTATACAGTAATCAGTATTATTGACTATGTACTATACAGTATTCAGTATTATTCAGTATGTACTATACAGTATTCTGTATTATTCACTATGTTATATAAAGTATTCAGTATTATTTAGTATGCACTATACAGTATTCAGTATTATTGACTATGTACTACACAGTATTCAGTATTATTCAGTATGTCCTATACAGTATTTAGTATTATTCAGTATGTACTATGAAGTATTTAGTATTATGCAGTATGTAATATAAAGTATTCATTATTCAGTATTTACTATTAAGTATTCAGTATTATTCAGTATGTAATATAAAGTATTCAGTATTATTCAGTATGTAATATAAAGTATTCAGTATGTACTATACAGTATTCAGTATTATTCAGTATGTAATATAAAGTATTCAGTATTATTCAGTATGTAATATAAAGTATTCAGTATGTACTATACAGTATTCAGTATTATTCAGTATGTAATATAAAGTATTCAGTATGTAATATAAAGTATTCAGTATTATTCAGTATGTAATATAAAGTATTCAGTATGTACTATACAGTATTCAGTATTATTCAGTATGTAATATAAAGTATTCAGTATGTACTATACAGTATTCAGTATTATTCAGTATGTAATATAAAGTATTCAGTATGTACTATACAGTATTCAGTATTATTCAGTATGTAATATAAAGTATTCAGTATGTACTATACAGTATTCAGTATTATTCAGTATGTAATATAAAGTATTCAGTATGTACTATACAGTATTCAGTATTATTCAGTATGTAATATAAAGTATTCAGTATGTACTATACAGTATTCAGTATTATTCAGTATGTAATATAAAGTATTCAGTATGTATTATACAGTATTCAGTATTATTCAGTATGTAATATAAAGTATTCAGTATGTACTATACAGTATACAGTTTTTCCTGTAACACACAAGTTGTACTGTGTTTCCACATGTTTTATCTGAAAATCTTCTATAAAATCATTTCTAGGTCTGTTGTTTACAGGATATCCACTTTTTCTAGCGAGGAATTTGAATATTCAGTGCATCCAAATACCAGTTAGTTACTAAACGGTTGTGATCGCAAGCTGTTGTTATAATAAATAATAATATGTAATATTTTACAGCTGAATGTCTTCAGTTTACATCTTAATGCAAATGACAAGAAACGCACAGCCATCTAGCATTACTGTGGAAGCTATAAAATCTTCTATAAACTAGAGTTTCAGTCTGGAATGTATTTCTAAGCAGTTTAATTGAATTCGTTTTTGATGGAGGGATGTAGAAAGGGTGCTCTAAGGCAAAGTAGGCCCAAAACAGTCCAGACTGGTGGTTCACTGGTGGTACAGATAGTAAATAAAAGGGCTATATTTGTGTTGTAGGCATGGAGACACCTGGTTACCATCAACACCACCACTGTAAACACCATGTGAGTCTCTCTGAGTCTCTCACACCGAGTCTCTCTGAATCTCTCACACCGAGTCTCTCTGAATCTCTCACACCGAGTCTCTCTGAGTCTCTCACACCGAGTCTCTCTGAATCTCTCACACCGAGTCTCTCTGAGTCTCTCACACCGAGTCTCTCTGAGTCTCTCACACCGAGTCTCTCTGAGTCTCTCACACCGAGTCTCTCGGAGTCTCTCACACCGAGTCTCTCGGAGTCTCTCACACCGAGTCTCTCTGAGTCTCTCACACCGAGTGTCTCTGAGTCTCTCACACCGAGTCTCTCTGAGTCTCTCACACCGAGTCTCTCTGAGTCTCTCACACCGAGTCTCTCTGAGTCTCTCACACCGAGTCTCTCTGAGTCTCTCACACCGAGTCTCTCTGAGTCTCTCACACCGAGTGTCTCTGAGTCTCTCACACCGAGTCTCTCTGAGTCTCTCACACCGAGTGTCTCTGAGTCTCTCACACCGAGTCTCTCGGAGTCTCTCACACCGAGTCTCTCGGAGTCTCTCACACCGAGTCTCTCTGAATGACTCTGTTTATATTTCTACACTGAGCATGACTTCTGGCCCGTTGGTGGAATTCACCTGTAAGTTCAGAACTGAGACGCTGCCTCGCTGTTAAAGATCTGTTCTGTGTTTGTTGTTCTGTTTTTCGTGTGTAGCGTTGACGCTCGTCCGCGTTCAGATTCTCTGGTTCAGTCTGAGTTACTGTAATGTGGTTAGAAAGCAGCTGACTCAGCTGAGTAATAAAGAGAGGAGAAAGAAAAATAGAGTAAGAGAAGAGAGAGAGAGAGAGAGAGAGAGAGGGAGAGAGAGATACACAGAGAGAGAGAGAGAGAAAGAGAGAGAGAGATACACAGAGAGAGAGAGAGAGAGAGAGAGAGAGAGAGAGAGAGAGAGGGAGAGAGAGAGAGGGAGAGAGAGATACAGAGAGAGAGAGAGAGAGAGAGAGAGAGAGAGAGTGAGAGAGAGAGATAGAGATACACAGAGAGAGAGAGAGAGAGAGAAAGAGAGAGAGAGATACACAGAGAGAGAGAGAGAGAGAGAGAGAGAGAGAGGGAGAGAGAGAGAGGGAGAGAGAGATACAGAGAGAGAGAGAGAGAGAGAGAGAGAGAGAGTGAGAGAGAGAGAGAGATAGAGATACACAGAGAGAGAGAGAGAGAGAAAGAGAGAGAGAGAGAGAGAGGGAGAGAGATACAGAGAGAGAGAGAGAGAGAGAGAGAGAGAGATACACAGAGAGAGAGAGAGAGAGAGAGAGAGAAAGAGAGAGAGAGAGAGAGGGAGAGAGATACAGAGAGAGAGAGAGAGAGTACAACACACAGTACAACAAACACACACAGTACAACCAACAACCAACACACACAGTACAACCAACACACACAGTACAACCAACACACACAGTACAACAAACACACACAGTACAACCAACACACACAGTACAACAAACACACACAGTACAACCAACAACCAACACACACAGTACAACCAACACACACAGTACAACCAACACACACAGTACAACAAACACACACAGTACAACAAACACACACAGTACAACCAACAACCAACACACACAGTACAACCAACACACACAGTACAACCAACACACACAGTACAACAAACACACACAGTACAACAAACACACACAGTACAACCAACAACCAACACACACACAGAACAACCAACACACACAGTACAACAAACACACACAGTACAACAAACACACACAGTACAACAAACACACACAGTACAACCAACAACCAACACACACAGTACAACCAACACACACAGTACAACCAACACACACAGTACAACAAACACACACAGTACAACCAACAACCAACACACACAGTACAACCAACACACACAGTACAACCAACACACACAGTACAACAAACACACACAGTACAACAAACACACACAGTACAACCAACAACCAACACACACACAGAACAACCAACACACACAGTACAACAAACACACACAGTACAACAAACACACACAGTACAACAAACACACACAGTACAACCAACACACAACACACACACACACAGTACAACAAACACACACAGTACAACCAACACACACAGTACAACCAACACACACAGTACAACCAACACACAACACACACACAGAACAACCAACACACACAGTACAACAAACACACACAGTACAACAAACACACACAGTACAACCAACACACACACAGAACAACCAACACACACAGTACAACAAACACACACAGTACAACCAACACACACAGTACAACCAACACACAACACACACACAGAACAACCAACACACACAGTACAACAAACACACACAGTACAACAAACACACACAGTACAACAAACACACACAGAACAACCAACACACAACACACACACAGTACAACCAACACACAACACACACACACACAGTACAACCAACACACAACACACACACACAGTACAACCAACACACAACACACACAGTACAATCAACACAAAACACACACAGGACAACCAACACACACACAGCACAACCAACACACACCACACACAGTACAACACACACCACACACAGTACAACAAACACACACAGCACAACAAACACACACAGTACAACACACACCACACACAGTTCAACACACAACACACAGTACAACCAACACACACAGTACAACCAACACACAACACACACAGTACAACCAACACACAACCAACACACACACACAGTACAACCAACACACAACACACACAGTACAACCAACACACAACCAACACACACACACAGTACAACCAACACACAACACACACAGAGCGAATACAGTCCAGCATCCAGTCGTTCACCTCCCTGCTCTCAGTCACCCCACAACCAACACACAACACACACAGTACAACCAACACACAACCAACACACACACACAGTACAACCAACACACAACACACACAGAGCGAATACAGTCCAGCATCCAGTCGTTCACCTCCCTGCTCTCAGTCACCCCACACCTCATCACAGGGAAGCGCATGTGTGTCGTATGTGCTGCTAATAAACACGAGCCAGGAGTTTAGCAGCTCGTACGCAGTTCAGAGGAAACCCATTCGACCCTCATTCTCACTTTTACACCGCATTCATACTCACAGCATCGGGCAGGACGTCCCGCCAGGCGCTCGGGACATTAACGCTACAGGACACGGCTTTTACTGTACAGTAGATACTGAACCATTACTGAATACAGATACTGAACCATTACTGAATACAGATACTGAACCCATTACTGAATACAGATACTGAACCATTACTGAATACAGATACTGAACCATTACTGAATACAGATACGGAACCATTACTGAATACAGATACTGAACCCATTACTGAATACAGATACTGAACCCATTACTGAATACAGATACTGAACCCATTACTGAATACAGATACTGAACCCATTACTGAATACAGATACTGAACCCATTACTGAATACAGATACTGAACCCATTACTGAATACAGATACTGAACCATTACTGAATACAGATACTGAACCCATTACTGAATACAGATACTGAACCCATTACTGAATACAGATACTGAACCCATTACTGAATACAGATACTGAACCATTACTGAATACAGATACTGAATCATTACTGAATACAGATACTGAACCATTACTGAATACAGATACTGAACCATTACTGAATACAGATACTGAACCCATTACTGAATACAGATACTGAACCCATTACTGAATACAGATACTGAACCATTACTGAATACAGATACTGAACCATTACTGAATACAGATACTGAACCCATTACTGAATACAGATACTGAACCCATTACTGAATACAGATACTGAACCATTACTGAATACGATACTGAACCATTACTGAATACAGATACTGAACCCATTACTGAATACAGATACTGAACCATTACTGAATACAGATACTGAACCCATTACTGAATACAGATACTGAACCCATTACTGAATACAGATACTGAACCCATTACTGAATACAGATACTGAACCCATTACTGAATACAGATACTGAACCATTACTGAATACAGATACTGAACCATTACTGAATACAGATACTGAACCATTACTGAATACAGATACTGAACCATTACTGAATACAGATACTGAACCCATTACTGAATACAGATACTGAACCATTACTGAATACAGATACTGAACCCATTACTGAATACAGATACTGAACCCATTACTGAATACAGATACTGAACCCATTACTGAATACAGATACTGAACCCATTACTGAATACAGATACTGAATCATTACTGAATACAGATACTGAACCATTACTGAATACAGATACTGAACCATTACTGAATACAGATACTGAACCCATTACTGAATACAGATACTGAACCATTACTGAATACAGATACTGAACCATTACTGAATACAGATACTGAACCCATTACTGAATACAGATACTGAACCCATTACTGAATACAGATACTGAACCCATTACTGAATACAGATACTGAACCATTACTGAATACAGATACTGAACCATTACTGAATACAGATACTGAACCCATTACTGAATACAGATACTGAACCCATTACTGAATACAGATACTGAACCATTACTGAATACAGATACTGAACCATTACTGAATACAGATACTGAAACCATTACTGAATACAGATACTGAACCCATTACTGAATACAGATACTGAACCATTACTGAATACAGATACTGAACCATTACTGAATACAGATACTGAACCATTACTGAATACAGATACTGAACCCATTACTGAATACAGATACTGAACCCATTACTGAATACAGATACTGAACCATTACTGAATACAGATACTGAACCCATTACTGAATACAGATACTGAACCATTACTGAATACAGATACTGAACCATTACTGAATACATATACTGAACCATTACTGAATACAGATACTGAACCATTACTGAATACAGATACTGAACCCATTACTGAATACAGATACTGAACCATTACTGAATACAGATACTGAACCATTACTGAATACAGATACTGAACCATTACTGAATACAGATACTGAACCATTACTGAATACAGATACTGACCCATTACTGAATACAGATACTGAACCATTACTGAATACAGATACTGAACCATTACTGAATACAGATACTGAACCATTACTGAATACAGATACTGAACCATTACTGAATACAGATACTGAACCCATTACTGAATACAGATACTGAACCATTACTGAATACAGATACTGAACCATTACTGAATACAGATACTGAACCCATTACTGAATACAGATACTGAACCCATTACTGAATACAGATACTGAACCCATTACTGAATACAGATACTGAACCATTACTGAATACAGATACTGAACCATTACTGAATACAGATACTGAACCATTACTGAATACAGATACTGAACCATTACTGAATACAGATACTGAACCCATTACTGAATACAGATACTGAACCATTACTGAATACAGATACTGAACCCATTACTGAATACAGATACTGAACCCATTACTGAATACAGATACTGAACCATTACTGAATACAGATACTGAACCCATACTGAATACAGATACTGAATCATTACTGAATACAGATACTGAAACCATTACTGAATACAGATACTGAACCATTACTGAATACAGATACTGAACCCATTACTGAATACAGATACTGAACCATTACTGAATACAGATACTGAACCATTACTGAATACAGATACTGAACCCATTACTGAATACAGATACTGAACCCATTACTGAATACAGATACTGAACCCATTACTGAATACAGATACTGAACCATTACTGAATACAGATACTGAACCATTACTGAATACAGATACTGAACCCATTACTGAATACAGATACTGAACCCATTACTGAATACAGATACTGAACCATTACTGAATACAGATACTGAACCATTACTGAATACAGATACTGAACCATTACTGAATACAGATACTGAACCCATTACTGAATACAGATACTGAACCATTACTGAATACAGATACTGAACCATTACTGAATACAGATACTGAACCATTACTGAATACAGATACTGAACCCATTACTGAATACAGATACTGAACCCATTACTGAATACAGATACTGAACCATTACTGAATACAGATACTGAACCCATTACTGAATACAGATACTGAACCATTACTGAATACAGATACTGAACCATTACTGAATACATATACTGAACCATTACTGAATACAGATACTGAACCATTACTGAATACAGATACTGAACCATTACTGAATACAGATACTGAACCATTACTGAATACAGATACTGAACCCATTACTGAATACAGATACTGAACCCATTACTGAATACAGATACTGAACCATTACTGAATACAGATACTGAACCATTACTGAATACAGATACTGACCCATTACTGAATACAGATACTGAACCATTACTGAATACAGATACTGAACCCATTACTGAATACAGATACTGAACCATTACTGAATACAGATACTGAACCATTACTGAATACAGATACTGAACCATTACTGAATACAGATACTGAACCCATTACTGAATACATATACTGAACCATTACTGAATACAGATACTGAACCCATTACTGAATACAGATACTGAACCCATTACTGAATACAGATACTGAACCATTACTGAATACAGATACTGAACCCATTACTGAATACATATACTGAACCCATTACTGAATACATATACTGAACCATTACTGAATACAGATACTGAACCATTACTGAATACAGATACTGAACCCATTACTGAACCCATTACTGAATACAGATACTGAACCCATTACTGAATACAGATACTGAACCATTACTGAATACAGATACTGAACCCATTACTGAATACAGATACTGAACCATTACTGAATACAGATACTGAAACCATTACTGAATATAGATACTGAACCATTACTGAATACAGATACTGAAACATTACTGAATACAGACACTGAACCATTACTGAATACAGATACTGAACCATTACTGAATACAGATACTGAACCCATTACTGAATACAGATACTGAACCATTACTGAATACAGATACTGAACCCATTACTGAATACAGATACTGAACCCATTACTGAATACAGATACTGAACCATTACTGAATACAGATACTGAACCATTACTGAATACAGATACTGAACCCATTACTGAATACAGATACTGAACCCATTACTGAATACAGATACTGAACCATTACTGAATACAGATACTGAAACCATTACTGAATACAGATACTGAACCATTACTGAATACAGATACTGAACCCATTACTGAATACAGATACTGAACCCATTACTGAATACAGATACTGAACCCATTACTGAATACATATACTGAACCCATTACTGAATACAGATACTGAACCATTACTGAATACAGATACTGAAGCATTACTGAATACAGATACTGAACCCATTACTGAATACAGATACTGAACCATTACTGAATACAGATACTGAACCCATTACTGAACACAGATACTGAACCCATTACTGAATACAGATACTGAACCATTACTGAATACAGATACTGAACCCATTACTGAATACAGATACTGAACCATTACTGAATACAGATACTGAACCCATTACTGAATACAGATACTGAACCCATTACTGAATACAGATACTGAACCATTACTGAATACAGATACTGAACCCATTACTGAATACAGATACTGAACCCATTACTGAATACAGATACTGAACCATTACTGAATACAGATACTGAAACCATTACTGAATACAGATACTGAACCATTACTGAATACAGATACTGAACCATTACTGAATACAGATACTGAACCATTACTGAATACAGATACTGAACCCATTACTGAATACAGATACTGAACCCATTACTGAATACAGATACTGAACCATTACTGAATACAGATACTGAACCATTACTGAATACAGATACTGAACCCATTACTGAATACAGACACTGAACCATTATTGAATACATATACTGAACCATTACTGAATACAGATACTGAACCCATTACTGAATACAGATACTGAACCCATTACTGAATACAGATACTGAACCATTACTGAATACAGATACTGAACCATTACTGAATACAGATACTGAACCCATTACTGAATACAGATACTGAACCATTACTGAATACATATACTGAACCATTACTGAATACAGATACTGAACCCATTACTGAATACAGATACTGAACCATTACTGAATACAGATACTGAACCATTACTGAATACAGATACTGAACCATTACTGAATACAGATACTGAACCCATTACTGAATACAGATACTGAACCCATTACTGAATACAGATACTGAACCATTACTGAATACAGATACTGAACCATTACTGAATACAGATACTGACCCATTACTGAATACAGATACTGAACCCATTACTGAATACAGATACTGAACCATTACTGAATACAGATACTGAAACCATTACTGAATATAGATACTGAACCATTACTGAATACAGATACTGAACCCATTACTGAATACAGATACTGAACCCATTACTGAATACAGATACTGAACCCATTACTGAATACAGATACTGAACCATTACTGAATACAGATACTGAACCCATTACTGAATACAGATACTGACCCATTACTGAATACAGATACTGAACCCATTACTGAATACAGATACTGAACCCATTACTGAATACAGATACTGAACCCATTACTGAATACAGATACTGAACCCATTACTGAATACAGATACTGAACCATTACTGAATACAGATACTGAACCCATTACTGAATACAGATACTGAACCCATTACTGAATACAGATACTGAATCCATTACTGAATACAGATACTGAACCATTACTGAATACAGATACTGAACCATTACTGAATACAGATACTGAACCCATTACTGAATACAGATACTGAACCCATTACTGAATACAGATACTGAACCCATTACTGAATACAGATACTGAACCATTACTGAATACAGATACTGAACCCATTACTGAATACAGATACTGAACCATTACTGAATACAGATACTGAACCCATTACTGAATACAGATACTGAAACCATTAAACGAGCTGGTTTACACGTGCGGGAATCTAAATGTCAATTCAATGTTGTGCAGTTTTACTGTTACACAAAAGCTGTAGTGAGTTTAGGCTGAAAAATATCTCACTGTGATTCATCTGACCTATATTTTCCATTTCTGAGCCTGTTTTTCCAGCAAAGAGCAACTTAGTGCATCTGAATACCAGTCAGTTACTGAACGGATGTGATCACAAGCTGTTGTTATGTTATAATATATGTAAGGACGAATCAGAGAGAGTCTGTTCTTGTCCCAACAGCCACAACAGCTAAACGTGGACAGTAACGTGAACAGTAACGTGGACAGTAACGTGGATAGTAACGTGGACGGCTTCACCTGTTCTACTGCAATCGAATGGCGATGAGGCATCATGTATGTGTATGCTGGTGAACTATTTGTGTGTGACAATAGCTGTTCATCCACTCGTAATACTGGTGTTATGTCATTAATAATAATAATAATAATAATAATAATAATAATAACCTTTCTCTATAGAACACTCTTCATACCAGTGTCAGTTTAGAAGCAGAAGAGCTGAAAGAGGTTCTCCAGGTTCTCTGTATGTTACTGAAGGTGTTTGTACAGAAGGTCAGTATCTGCAGATCTAAGATCAGCAGCTGGAACATAAACAGAGAGACGTTCTGTGATGTAGCAGGTTCTAGATTATCTAGAGCTTTAAAGAGTACAGAAGTTTAAACTCTGTTCTAAAAGATACAGGTAGTCAGTGCAGCTCTTTAAAACAGGACTGATCTGAGATCTGTTTAGTGTTTGTTAGGATCCCAGCTGCTGCGTTCTGGACTAGCTGGATTGTTTTCTTAGGAACTCCAGTAAGAAACCATTACAGTGATCAACTCTGACTATTACAGTGATCAACTCTGACCATTACAGTGATCAACTCTGACTATTACAGTGATCAACTCTGACTATTACAGTGATCAACTCTGACTATTACAGTGATCAACTCTGACTATTACAGTGATCAACTCTGACTACTACAGTGATCAACTCTGACTATTACAGTGATCAACTCTGACCATTACAGTGATCAACTCTGACTATTACAGTGATCAACTCTGA